>VWZF01001604.1:878732-976813 GCA_013396755.1 Sclerurus mexicanus | reverse complement strand
CACCAGCACACAGCACACCAGCAGCAGACTCCTCTGCCCAGAGGGCTGTGAAAGTGAAGCATGCACTGCTGCTCATGAGTGCTTATGGCTAACAAGCCCCCAAATCTAGCTTAGAAACGAACAAACAAGCATTACTGAGGGAGCAAAATAGCTTTTCAGTGTGTAGGCCGTACAGCTGGGGAGAGGAGAAATGTGTGACAAAAACAACCCCCAGACAAACAACAAACCTTATGCTGAATTTAGTGGTGGTGATTTCCATTCTGACCATCTGAGCAGCTGCCAGCTCACCCCTTAAATCTCGTTCAAAGTGCTGTTGGTACTACTGAGGGTTCAGGCAGAGGAAAAGGAGGTGGTCGATCAGAATGCCTCTGAGCAGTTTGCATCTTGTTTTATTTTCTCAAATTCATCTTTTGAGAAGAGTTGTCAAGACTTAATGAAGCCCCTGTGTCTGTGTTGTGACCATTAGTACTAGCTAGTTAGGCTGTGTGGACCACTAGGAAAACATTGATGTTTTTTGAGAGAACGCCACAAGTTTCCCAGCACACAACAGTAGAGAAACAGGAGATGAGTTAATTTTAAATGAGCAGCATGATCTTAAAGCAAAAATTTAAGTCAGAAAACATCAGATGGACAGACCTGCTTCACTGCTGCTGCAGTGAGTTGTGCGTTTGTATTCACTGAGTTATAAAGTCCCTCAAGCTATTAATGTCATATAAAGATCCATCACGCTTTTATTTACCTTTAATAGCTTTGATACAGAGAGACAACTAAAGAGACGAATGTCTGGTTAGATTTACAGGAAGGCAGACAGTCTTACTGAAATTTTCATAGTGGTTGTATCATTTATATATGTACGACATGCTTCCATCCAAGTGGCAACTGTATTCAGACTGACACTTTTAGTGGTCCATATGAAAAAGGCTGAATAATGTAAACCTACCCAAGTCCCACTGCAGCAACAGGTAAAGAACCAGCAAGGCTTTCGTAGTTTCTTGCCAGTTTTGCTGGGCATATGGCTAGAAAATACTGTTTTAATTCAACATAGTCAGATACGTAAACACTCATAGTAATTTCTTAGTTTCCCTGTGGTCGGAAAATACAGACTTTTCAAGATGCCTAATTTGTGCTTCTATTTATACCCACTTTGTATTTGAAAGTGTGGGCAGGCTTCCTGTAACACAGGAAAAGGGAAAATAATTTTTTTGAAGAAGGACATCTGTATATTTTTACGGAAAAAAAAAGAAAAAGAGCATTTAAGTCATTGTGTGTGGAACTCATGTCCCTTCCAGGAGCTGCACTTATTAGAAACAACTTGAGCGCTTTGCATTTCTGCATGTAAATATGTGTGTGTGTCTCTGTGCATTGCAGGATTTGTTTGTTGATTTAATTTTTTTTTTTGCCAATTAAAATGACTGACATTGTAAATGTTGGTAATAATAGTTGCCATAAATGTGGAATAAATGCCTCATTGAGGGGGAGTTTGCTCCCCTGCAGAGCGTGGGTGGGGATAATGGTTGTGTTTCAAGTGAAGCAGCTTTTCAAACAGTTGGGATGAACATGCTGTGGAGCTGGTGGCCCTTCTGCAGTGCCAGAGAGCCCCTTGACCCTGTAGCACCTGGGAATGTGAGTGCAGTCACCTGCTCAGCTCACAGCCTTCTGTCCTCCGAGAGGCAAAAGGGAAAACCAAAAGTTTTTCTTTACTGTCTTTCTTGTCATGGATTTCTTGACCACTATTTAAACGCTGCTTGCAAAGTGGAGGGAGGGGTGTTGTTTTCGTTTGTTTAATTTTTTTAAAAAACTTTTGTTTTGAAAAGATATAGGGATGATGACAGAAACAATGCTGGAGTTTGCATTCATGTGTTGCACCTTTCGTTAGTGAGGAGGACAGGGTTACTGACCTGAATAGCAGTGTTTCTTCAATGGATTTTAACCCCGTGTTTCTCAAACACTAATTCCAGAGGTAGTTGGAGCCCCTTGTTAATGTAAATTCTCTCTCTAGAGGTGGGGCTGAGGCAGGGGAGATGGGGAGAGCAACAGTCATTCTCTTCCACAATTTTAATTTTCATGCAGATTTATGGCAGTGCTAAGACTGCCTGCCTCACAAGTCATTCCTCATGGAAAAAATGAATCACTCTTGATGTAAACACTCTGATTTAAAACATACTGTTGATATTCTTCCCCGGGTTTCACAGCTCATATGAAAGAATTGTTAGTACCTAATTAGCAAAGCCTGAGGAATTATCTTAAGTAAAAAGCAATGACAGTTCACTTGGCTCTGATTTAAAAAATTATATGTACAGGAATGTATGTCCCTGGCAGGAATCTCTTTCTGGTAAGTTACTTCATCTTAAAGAGGTTGCACAGGAACTCACTCCTTTCTCTTATTTTTTTATTTTATTTTTTTTTTTAGCTTCTTCTATTCTTCCCCCCCACCCTCTCCTTGCCATGGATTCGTTTTGCTGGTTTTGAAGTTTCTGTATCTGTCTGGGGAAGTGGGAACTGCTTATTGCACATTTCATAGGATTAGCCCTCCAAAGGTATTGATTGCCCTGCGTTCCCACTGACTGTGCCCGGACTTTGTAAGGGCCTCGCATAACTGCCTGGGTTATATTAGCCAGCGCTAATGTCGTCTCCAAATCAATTTGCAACGTGAACAAAAGACCCCAGCAAGGAAAATACAGTGCTGCTTCGCAAGGTGCCCACGTTCATTTAACTGCATTTTAATTTCCATTGTCAAGAATTCCCTTTCCTTCACCTCCCCATAGGAAAGGAAGAGGGAGCGTTGGGGGGAAAAGAAAAAAAAGAAAAGGGAACGGATTCTGTTTCTGCAGATGCAAACTGGTAACTGGAAACACTGTCTTAAAATGCAATAATTAGAAAGCAGTGACCTTCCATGGCAGTGAGGCTTGAACCACAATGGCCAGCTCTGTGTGGTCATGGGACAGGGAGAGAGGTCCAGGTCACCACCAGCAGGTTAGCTCACGGGAAGGGTCTCCCCACTTGTTTTACAGAGGGGGAACCAGTGGCCTCTCCTGTCATCTCCCTGGCACATTTTGGGACTTTTGGATAGTCCCAAAGCAGTCACTCTTCTTAGCTCACCCCTAGTTTCCCAGTGTCTCTGGGTGACAGGAGCCTGAGACAGCTTTTTATAGAGAGTTTCTCCCCAGCCTGGTTGGACAGTGGTAGGAGACTGTCGGTGAAGAATCCTTGTAGAGATTTAGGGCCGGGGTCTTTCAGTGCATGTAAGTGCTCTTCAATTTCAAAGTGCGTTTGGCCTCTTAAATACCTCTGAAAAATCTGGGTCCTACTTCTGCAACTCTCCGCAGCATTTTGGAAGGGGGAGGCTTAAGCACTCTAGTAAAAAAACTCTCTACTGACAGTGATTTATGGGGTGGTTTCCAAATGTTGTCAAGTAGGGGTCATTGGAAAAAGTAAAATCCAAAGCTTTTAATAAAACTCACAGGCAAAAAAAGCCTCTAGTACAAAAGCGAATGTCAGATTACTGGTGTCAGATGAGCAACTGAAGTGTAGGTCTTTAAGAAAATTAACATACTTGAAAAAACATTTTTGGAATTAAAAGTCTAAAATGTAATAGTATCTTTCAATAGCCTCCAACAAAAAACCATTATGGTTCTCAAATTCAAACATGGTCAGAGGCAGCTTCAGTGTGAAATTTAGGAAGGTGCTGCAGACCTTGTAAGCTTAACAGCTTATAAATTGCAATACCTTCTCCAGGATGCCTCCCACACCTCCTGGGCTGTGTTTGGGAACTTCTGCTCATTACAAGTACTCCTACCCGTTTCTCTGGAGTCCTCCTGTGAAACAAGCAGTGTCCCTTGAGAGCCCCGGAGCTGCTGCCCCTGTGTGATGGTCTCACTTGGAAGTAACAATTGCACCCAGAGATTTACATGTAGAGATGTCCTTGCTTCTGGATTTTTTTTCTCTCCTCAGCATGAGACAGACTTCAGAACTGCCAATACCTGAAAAGTCTGAAATGTGGTGTGGTCTATGTGTTGACTCTTTTCCTGTCATTGCAGTTGTATTAATTTCAGCTGGAAACTGTAGGCAGTGATATGGAAAGAGGTGATCCTGTTTGTGTGGAGGGTAGAATAGAATATTTGAGTTATCTTATGGCCCTATAATTCTGTTGGACTTCAAAATTTTAAAAATTACTTGAGGATCACATTAAAACAAGTCTATTAATCTCTCCTTTTTTGGCTGTTCAAGTACCAGCTCTGGGGTGAAATTTTGTGTGTGGTGTGTTTTTTTTGTTGTTGGTTTGTTTTTTTTTCCCCAGGAACAGGGAAGATAAAGACAGAGGACAAATGCAAAGCTGCCTCTTTAATGGATTCTATTTGTTTTTTCAGCTAAAGCTTTTTCGATGCTCTGCATTATGTATTTGTTGTATACTTCCTTCACGGAAGGAGACAGAATACATTGCTCAGAGCCACAGAATCATAGTGAAGAACTGTGGAGAAAAAGCCAAGAAATAATGTAATCCCTCTTTTGAGCATCAAGGCAGATCAGCTGTCCCTAAATCAGGAGAGAATGAAAAGTGTCTTCAAAGCTGGTGTATCTCTTGATACACAGACATTTGTCACAATGCTTTTAAAACTGAAGATCTGTAGTGGATTTGGGTTGATCTTGTGTCCTTACAAAGTAGCTTCTATACCATCAGCAGCTGGAAGGTGGGGAAAAGTACTGAGAAGCCAGTTTCCTCTTCCCTTATAGAGATCTGCTAGCATGTGAGAGGCATGGTACTTCCCACTGCTGTGTTCTCTGAAAAAAACCCAACCACCAAACCTTCCCCCCCAAAAATCAAACCAACAAAGCCAAACCACGTAACTGTTGTGCTCCTTACTGCCTGTCCAGGCAAGATCACTAGTTGTCTCCTTGTTAGTTATCAGAGTAATCTTTGTCCTGTGGTTGAGCTGTGTAGTGCAAGGAGCTAGCCAAGTAAGAGAGGTATGTGGAGAACTAGTGGTCAAAAGAGGATAAGCATCGTTTGCTCCAAATTTTGAAGCATCCTGTAATGCCTGAGGTTACTGTCAGTCAGCTTTCTATGACTGCTTTGCCCTGTGTGCATGTTTTGGCCAAGGGAATGAGTTTTGAAAAGCAGCCCCTTTGGTTTTTCTGCTTAGAGCTTTGAAAAGGTTAGTCAGCACACAGCCTCACCATCTTGTGTTTGATGTATTCGTACGAGCTTTGGGGATGCAACAACTTCAGTCTTTGTGGCAAAGCATGGGGAATGTGTGAACCTGCTGCTGGTTCAGTGATCATGATTTTTGTCAAGAAGTGAAGCAGATTCTCCAGACCTGGGGAGTGCAGGTCATATACTTAACCACTGTGCAGTGCTTCACAGTGCCAGAGAGATGGCTTTCTTGCATTTGTGGTCAATGGTCAATGTTACTGGAGGGAATTTAATTGTCTAAGTAGATGTATGGCACTTGAGTGCCATTTTCATGCCTATGAGGGTCCTAGTTGATCTGTCTGCCAGCCTGGACAGACTGGTCTTTAGTGCATCCTGTGTCATAGCTGCTAACTCTGTATGAACATCCTAAAGACCTCGGGGATCTAAGATGGGCCTATGTGTCTGTGTTAGGCAGAAGAATCCTCAGTTGCTGTAGACAATAAACATTGAAGTTCAGGCTTTTTTTGCTCCATCTCTGCTCTCATTGTCCAGCTTTTGTTAGGAGAACCAGCAATTATTAGATTGCAGAGTAGCTCATGTCCAAGGAGTGCTCCTGTTATGATCCCCTTGTGTTGGTTTCCTTGCATTCTGGGTGATTGAGGTCTGGATGTGCACCATCTTTCCTTGCTCTCCCCACCTTGCCCTTGGGGCTGGGGTGGCACTGAAGGGGGGTGTTGTGTCACAGAGGATGCCTCAGGGTGGGCAGAGGGAGTAATGGCAGTGTGGGGGCACCATGGGCCTCCTCTCTGCATGGCACAGACCACAGAGGTGTCAAGGGAGGTTTTGAAGGGCAGCATGGTCCCTGTTATCAAGGTGCAGTTTAAGCTTGTCCCATGGAAGTCTCTCAGGACTATCCTCTTGTTGGAGTCCAGGCCTTTACTTTTAAGACAGTTTAAATGCTTTGATTGCTGAACCATTTTCAGGATCCCTAGCAGGTACAGCTTTCTTCCTATTGATTGAGCTCAGTACTTAGGAGGAGAGCCACTTAGCCATAGCCTCTGCTTCCTTTTATTCACACCTAGCAACTCAATTAGCTCCCTCTCAATCTGGCTCTTTACCTCTTAGCCTGGGTAGTTTACACAGCACTCTCTAAACTCCTATTAGAACACTGCTCAAATTACTTACAATTAGGGCTCTTGAGCCTGCTCAGTGGGTCACATCTGAGCCTGGAGATCATGTCAGGAATTCTTCTCACTTCAGTCAGTTATACAGGCTACCTTTATTCATTTTTGCTAATATGGCTTTCAGCAACCACCAGTGTGGGGAAACAGTACTGTCCTAAAAATTGATGTCCTCGTAGCTGTGTTTTGAAGAGTACAGCTGCTCTATTGCCATGTGGCCATTGGCTTGTGTGGTGGTGGCTGGTACACAGCAGCAGGAAAGGCAATATGTGCGTGGGAATGTTTGCACGTACAGGTTTGTACACCATACTCATAGTTCCTTTCAAAAATAAGAGTTATCACTTACAAAATATTCTTTAGATTTTGGGGTTTTTTTAATTGCCTTTCAGTTTTTGGAGTTCAGCACAGATAGCTCCCCAGATAGCAGAGTTGCTTTGTAATTTCAATTTCGCTTGTTTCATGCATCACACTGAATAAGGTAGTAGAGAGGGTGCCCCGTTTTTTATTTTATTTTCCTTTTCACATTTCAGTGTTTCCCTGAGCCATCATTTTTCCCAAACAGTTGAATGATGCGGATCCAGAACCCAATGAATTCAATGAATCAACAGCTGCTGGCTTCAATAAACTTTGGAATAATCCCCAGTTGCCTTATATTCTACCCTTTTCTCTTACCTGTTCTCCGTGCCAGTTGCAATTTAATATCATAATTCCCAAGGATCCATGTTACCATTTTGCACATGAGGAGCTGAATGTTGCTATTCCTCTATCTACAGTCCCTGTTGAAGTAGCCTGTGGTAACAAGCCAAAAGTAATGGCATATGAAATACTTTCAAATAAGTGGCTGGTTATGGTAACAGCTGAGTGTAACACCATACCAAGTGTTGAAGCAAATAACTAATGAGCTAGAATGTGTTGAAACAAATTTCATTCCAGCATGTCAGACTCCTTAGTGTGAAAAGGTGCTGAATTTGATTTGTATGTTTCTTTTTCGCCAACCTGCCTACAGATACAACTGATGAAAGCTTCCAGCTTTCACCTTGACTTCTGTTAGACATTGTTGTTGAAAAGAGATTGGGTTACTTGGGTGAATAAAAGTTGGATCACAGCCTGTGTTATGTATAAACAGTGGTTGCTCACTTTACCGGGATGGACCAGCATGGTACAGTGATAGGAAGCTGTTGGCACCACAGCCATGCCTCATGCTGGATGATACTTGAGTTGGCATCAGCACCAGGGATCTACAGTGCTTTTAACAATAAAATTGGTGCCAGGCATCAAAAACATTAATTTCCACTATGATAGGAGTGGAAATTTTTTCTTTTAACTAGAAGGGAAAAAAGGAGAACTAATCATGTGTTGCTGGCTAATTATTGAGCTGCACAGTGTTTGGGATGTTGGATTTGGAAAGCCTGATGTATGGCCTGCTCATATATGCTTATGTACTTTGCATGACACTAGCATTGGTCATGGTCTATGCTTACTTTCACTCTTGCAAGCTTTCACTTCTTTTTCTCTTTCATTTAATCACATAAAGCAAACTGGAAGAAACCCCTTTAAATAAAGGCCAAATGCCTGATCTGGCTTTGTCTGCTCCCTCCCACAGAAGAAATTAAAAACCTGAATGAAGCCCAGAGTGCTGGCCTGTAAAAGTGTTTCTGGGTTCTTGTGGGAAAATGGCAAATCTCTTCCAAGTCAGTAGTTAGTTATCAGATTATCACACGTCTGATGTTTAGTAGTGCCATTCATCTTTTGTGCATTACAAACCAGGGCTGAGGATGAGGGCTGCAGATGTTAGTGCTGTGTGTACACCCTGAAAAGGTGGTCTGTACAGGTGGGTTAAAGCATGCTGTGCCTCTGCATTGTCACCAGCCTCTCCCTGTCTGGAATTTTCTGGTAGATAGCCCGTGGGAATGTTGCCTGTGTTGTGTTAACACATGGGGCTGCCTGGGCATGCAGGGTCCTGCTGGACCAGGGCTGTGCAGCCCCATTGCTGCTGAGGCTGTGCTTGAAGGTTGGCAAAGCACAGGGCTGACATGTCTTACCATAAGGGGGTGGCCTCTGGGCTGCAGACATGGATAGTGCTTGTTACAGCTACTCAAAATATTGGCACAGCTCTCTGAGGAAGACACTTGTCTGAAAAGGGGTGCTCTGCTGGCTTCTGAGAAGTGACTGATGTAGTTTCCTGCCTGGGAACTTAGGGGAGCCTGGTGCTTAGCCTGGTGTCGCTCTGTGGTCCTGAAGCAAGATACCCTGTTGTGGGAATTCTCATATGGATGGGAAGGAGTCATCTTCAAATTCCTTCTGAGTGTGCCTGTAGGCCATGTTAATTTGGCAACATGTGCCAGTAGGTCTTGGCTCCAGAAAACACCTGGATCTGCTCAGTGTTTTCCATGTAATGACTTTTTTTAATTAACATTCAGGCCTTATGTATATGCTCCTGGTTTGCTGCAGTCTTTCAGAGTGTCCAGCTCAGCTGTTTGATTCAGTCTCACCATTTATATGGCTGGTTGAATTCTTCCAGCTGTGATTTCCCAGGGAGCTTCAAAAGCAGGTGCTTTCCCTTCCTGCTTCCATCCTGCTGCATAATACTTCCCCGAGTCCCACCTAACTGCAACAAATGACGCCCCTTTATTTTGTCAGTGCAGGGAACTGAGAGGTGCTACTGGCAGGCAGCAATCCTCTTCAGCCTACCAATATTTTACTTCTTGTTCTTCTGACACTTCCGTGTACGTAGAAAAAAGGACTTAAAAACTAGTCCAGAACGGATGAAGTGCAGGAATGAGAAACCAGAAGTGGGAGCTGTAGCAGTATTCCTCCTGAGCTCAGCCTTTTTAGAACCGTGGTGACTTCTGTATTGTGGCTTGTAGCTACCAGAATAAAACCCCCGAACCTTTCTTCAGCTCTGCAAGTGGCTGATCCCGCTGCAAGTACATGTCACCAAGTCAGGGGAGTGTGGTTGCCAGCCCATCACTGTTTACAAACAAATCCTGCTGCGTGACACTTGTGGTGAAGCCATTTCTCTTTGTGTGAGCTGAGTGCATGCTTCATGTCAGTGTATGCACTTGTCCCAGGTAGCAGAGCTGCTGGTTTATTTGGAGTGACCAACTCATTTTCTTTTAATCTAGGATGATTTTGTCACTGATACGCTATGGTGGACACTGGTACTAAAGGCCCTTGGTGTGCAACATGGGATGCATGCATATACTACAATAATTTGGTGTTTCCTCTGAGGCTTGTTGCTTCCTGGTTATTTTCCTGCTTATTTTTGTAATGTGGTTTTTCATATACTTCTTTATTATGAACCTTTTTGTTTTTTTAAGCTATCTCTGATATGCAGCTTTCGTATCTTGGCTCCCAGCAACGTTGAACCTCATTGTAAAGTCCCTTCGTGTAAAAGCCATCTAGTTATAACTCTCAAAAATAAGAGGCTTGTCTCCTGAGGACAGCTCCACATTGCGGGTGAAGTATAATCCTTAACATTGTTTTTTTGCTTTCAAATAGCTGGGGACAGTAAGTCAAGGAGTGAGAACTCCCTTTGTTTCATGTAGTGTGGGTTGCAGGGAAAGAATGTAACAGAGCAGAAAATGAAGAAAGACATAAAAGAATCTCAGCGCAAGGAGGTCAGATCCATCACAGGCTTAGCGTTGCCTTCAAAGATGTCTGGGACAGGTGGCAGTTCGAGACAATCAGAGGAGAAGCATCCGCTAGTGCCGAGATAAGGGATTCTTGCAGAATCCTGCTATCTGGTCCCAGTTTGCTTTGATGTAACTCTGCTAGAGAAGACTTCTGGGAGCAGGCTACTGCTTCCCTCCGTGATAGGCTGCTGTTGTTCAGCCCTTTGAGGTCTCATTACAGTGGTCCTTGAGGATTAATCCTCTTTAAGGTTTACACGGGAATGGTTTTGTCTGCAGGCCCAGCCAGGGACCTCAGTACCACCTGTACAAAGCATTATTGCATTCTTTCATTCTATTTTTTTTCTTTTTTTTTTAAGTGGCTCATATTTAACAGTATTTGACAGAAAGTAAAGCCAAACATCTTGCCTTTTTTTTTCTGCTTCCCTCTTTGGCTATTACTGAGTTTTTGTTGAGCACAGCTTGAGCAGCCCTTTGCAGACACTGAACCATTAGCAGTAAATTGTACGCTTCCGGTTACTCTACTCAGCCTGCTGGTTTTGGCAGCCTTTCTTTCTCTTTTCTTCTCTTGTGCCCACCCCCTTTCTGCTTCTGAAAAAGAGGGGAGTGATGATGTTTGGCTTCAGACTCAGAAATCATCATATTGCTGGTTTATTCCCATGCCTGCACTAGTGGATTTTGCATTCCTGCCGTTCTGCTCGGGGTCCAATGGTATGGGAATGTAGCAATTTTTCAACATTAATTTATTAAAAAGACACAGCAGCACTTATAAAGGCTTGTCTATGAAAATACGTTTGCCGTTTTCGAGGGGCAAAGCCTGCTCTTGGTGAAATAGCAGCAAGCAGAGTGAAGCAAGGAGTCCCGTGGGGATCAGCCCTGGGTTTGGGGATGCAGCAGCAAGTGCCTTCCAGCTGCCTTATACATTCTGTTCTGGGCACTGTTTCTGTGTGACTCTGTTACAGGTCTGCCTCTTGAAGGTGGGAAAAAGGTACCCAGCCCTGATGCCAAAGAAAGGAATGTTAGTCTGGATTTTTTTTTCCATGTTTCATTCACTGTTTCCCTAATTGAACAAAGTGTTACAAAGTCATAACTTTAAGATGGCAAGACAAAAGTTCATTTTGGTAAATGGAAACAGCATCAGTGATCCCAACAGGGGAAAGTAAAGTTACTGCTCTGAGACTAATAGGTAGCTTAAGGGACTAATCTCTATGTCACAGTAGAAGTCATTAAATTTAGCTCTTCTGCACCCATATCAAACAGCATCATGGCCCTAATTCAAATTATTATAACAAGCAATAGTGTTTTAGTTAAAAAAACCCCAAACCCCAAACATTTCTACCTTAGCAATAGCTATAAGTTGACTCCATTTGGGGTAAAATAATGTGCTGTGCATTGTTTTCTACAGAGTACCTTGTCATTAGTTATGCAGTGATTTCACTTTATAAGGGGACTGTAAGCAAAACAGCACATTCCCAAACCTTCTGGGTTGTTTTCTGAGTGTTCTGTGTGGAAGTTATCTGGTGTATTAAAATGTGCTTGTAATATATATATATATATATCGGATTACTTTTCTTTATATATAAAAGTATTATAGGAGATCCTATAGCTCATGCTGGCTGTATAAAACTGTAGGGTGCCATTGTAGCCATAAATATGCCTGTGACCTTCATACACTTTTACACTTCAAACTGCACATAATTTAAAAGTAGTGCACATGCTTAATTTTTACTGTATTTGTGAAGATTGTTAAATTCTGTCAATACAGTTTTTTGCCCCTAATAGCTAATTCTGAGAGGGCAGAAAGATGAGAGAAGCAGAAACTAAGGAAAAAAAGGATTAACTCAAAGGTAGTGCAATGTCATGATGTGAGGTGCTGTAGATCCCTTCAAGAAGACCTGTTGTCTGAAGAAATACAACCATATTCTTGGCAGCCTAAATTTATATGAATCAGACAGGTGTGTCAGTTTATGCACACGTAATCAAGTGCTGTAGTCTCAATGCACATACTGAATATGTATGTAAATAAAATATTCTATACTTCTTGTCTCTGAGATAAAAATACTTGAATAACATGATGTTAAATTTTTGTTCCCCTTCTTTAATTTCACGTCAGAGCTAGTTGCCAGCAGTTTAGACTTCTACAGAGCTATTCTGAAGGTTGCTGTTACATTACCGAGTTCAGAAAATGCAAGGAATGTGAGACGTTTTTATTCCAAATGGTGATAAATGCATGAACACCGGCTCCTTCCTTTTTCACCCTGATGCAAGTGAGCTGGATAGGACCAAGGGAGGTGCTGATCTGAGCCAGCCTGCTCAGCTTGCTGCGAGTGCGATGCTGCAGTCCAAGGGTTCAGTTGTGAAGTCCACAGCGAGGCAAGGGATTGATAGAGCTCCCTTCTGGGCTTGTCTTTATGCAGGTTGTAAGAAATAATGTTTCTTGGAGTCAAGGAAGTGAAATGGCCAGCTGTGGTACTGTTTGTATATATACCATGGGAACATTTACTAATAATAGTATTAGTGTTTTCTAAATAGCAGAAGTACCCAGAAATCAGTGAGGGTCAGCCATGCTGGGAGTTCAGAGTGTAAAGCTCAGCCATCCTTTCATTGTGGGACTAAAACAATATATGAAAATGAAAAGCTGGGGTTTTTTTTCTTTTTTCTTTTTTTTTCTGCTGTGACATAAAGCAAAAATATGGTATTTGATTCTGTTGCATTGGACAACAATCATGGAAAATTTAACTCCTGAAAAAGAAATTTTCGGAAAGTTTTAATGGGCTAAACCCAGGGTTTTGTAAGGCATTCTATAAAGCTACTGCAGCAGGTGCTACCCAAACCTCTCCCTATCTATGTGTAAAATATATATATTTGTAGTACATATATTAAAATTTTTTTTGCAGTTCTGGGGCTTTATGCTTCTTATTAGAAATTTTTCAGTGGTAGTAAATTCTGCATTCTGTATCAGTAGCAGTCGATTCTTACATTTTTTTCCATTTTTTTGTAATCAAAATTGATCTCAGGCTAACAAGTGTGCAATGGACTAGGAGTCGTTCAAAATAAGTCTCACGGTTACACCAGAGTGTCTTTATTTTTATTTACAAAATACTTAACAACCTGAAAACTCAAAAAAGTGATAGAAAAGAAGTGCGTGTGTATTAAGTATTTCATTTATTTCCTTGCATGCACAGATGCCATACAGCTGCTGAATGCTGTTGTTACCACAGATAAATTCCTTTCCGAAGTGGCAGTAGCAATTGCCTGCAAGGAGAAAGAAGAAAGAAAAATCTGTTAAATGCAATGTGATCTGAGAGCTGTAGGAATTCACCTCTGCTAAGTCATTTCCATGACTTTTAGTTGCCAAGTGGTGTGTTAAACACTTGGTATAGATTCAAATCATATTAACAAAGAGTTCAATTGGGAACAAAAAACTGGATGGATTTTCAAATTGTCTTCTTTCAGAGCTTTTAGAGTCTCCTTGTGCACAACTCTTTCTTTGGTCTTTTCTTTCTGTCAAGGTAATCCAAACTTTTCTTCTTATTTTCTTTGGTCATCTTACGCACTTTTCCTTACCTTCTAGACTTATTTTCATCTTGCTCAAATATGCACAGGAGTATCTGTTTTCCTGACTCTCGTATGTATTTTCTCCTGGCCGGTGTCCCAAAGCCAGAGCCACAGGGGATTTATTGGTCTGCCTTCTGTCCAGGCTAAGAGAAAAATCTTCAAAATGTGGGTCCTGTGCTCTCTGTCCTGCAAACCTTTCCATCTTGGGAAGGGCACCGTAACTGTGACCTATGTGGTCTATCAAGCACCTAAATACTGGTTGGCACATCAGAATCAGAATGTTACTCAAGCAGCTCTGATGGGGTTTGGATTAGATTCGGGAATCTGAAAACAAGGACACGGATGAAATGCTTTTAAAAATAGCCTGATTAGAAGTGATTCCTTTCTGTATTTTGGTCTACTGTCTATTTTGCTGTTTGGTGTTACATATCCTGTTTTTTTCAAGGTGTAGTTTTGGTGGGGGAAAAGGGAAGTAAGTTTTTCCATGCTCGTGAAAGCAGCTTTCTCAGATAGTAAAGGACTTGTTAAACATGATTTTTCATAAAGTCAATATAGAGCAGTGAGTAGTGGAGAATGTTTTTCGTCATTGACTCACTTTTTAGTTAATTAACTTATTTTTTAAAAAATGAAACAAAACTCCAGGATTCATTAAGAAAGGACCCATGTCATGTGTTCTGTATGAAGTGCTATTTTTCTCTCAAAGCAGTTACACACAGACCCCTTTCCTATTTGCAGCAGCTGAGGTTGAGATTTGTTGGAGATCTCCGAGGAAGTTTGTGGCAGAACCACAAATAAAAATCCTTGTCTAATGTGCTCCGGTCATGCCTTACTAAGTAACTAGAAAGGCTTTCAAAGCGCATTGAAATCTCTATTCCTCATCTGGTTTTCAATTTGGGTAACTCTTTTTAACCCCGTGTTTTAGAGATGTTCTTCCAAAGTGCTATTTGCCATTATTTTTTCACGTGAAGGTTATTAAAAACTGAGGTTGGGTCAGTAGTTAGATAGTTGATTACTGTTTAAGCTGTAAATATTGCTTCAAGAACTACACAGAGTCAAACTCCAGCTTGGTGCAACGATGTAAGTGAAGGGTTGAATTTTCAGAAGTGCTGAGCATCCAGAAGTTTTTTTGTAATCTCCTGGGGGCTTGGTGATTTGAAAATGAAGAGCGTTTTCCCTAATGCAATCACTCTTAAAACCCAACATAGAGTTCTGATTTCTAAAAATCTTGGCCTTAACTTCTAGTCTCAAATCTGGGTATCTTTTTTAGTGTATTTTGCCAGTCAGCAAGGTGAAAATGGGCTGTGGTGTAATGTGTGTGGGTAATTGTGCTTCATAAAGAAAGAGCAGATGATGTCAGGTGTGCAGTGAATGCAGCAGGTCTCAGAGGAGCAATGATCAGCCTGGCCTGCTCTACTCACATCTAGATTTTTACATGATGGGCTCAGTTTTTTTCCCCGCTTACTTGAAGAGGTGTGGGGTTTTTGTGGAGTTTTTTTTTTAAGTTTATTTTTTTTTTAAATAAAAGGAAATAAGTTTATTGTCGTATTGTGGCGTTTATTCTTGTCCTTGTATCCCACAAACTGCAGATTGTTAGGAAAACTCTCTTCGAGTCGAGCATTGGCTTAATTGTTGTCCCTGATAAAGGATTTGCATGCAACGATGCTGAAACTTTGCATATCCCCACAGAAGAGAAAAAAAGTACTTGGACAGAGAAGGTAGTGCAGGAACCTCATGGGGAAACTCCCTAAAGAAAACACCCATTTTAATAGCCAGTTACAGTTACTAAATGGCAACAGTGAAATTAACCTGTCTCATAGTTTATGCAATCTCTGCACTTATAAATGTGAAAATTAATAGTTAAGGCTGTCATAAATCTTACACTACCCACACAGTAAATAAGCACATTACTCTTATCAACTTTAAACTACATTAATTCAGCCCCAAGTAATTACTAGTTGAAATTTTCATTTGTAGTAGAAGGAAACAGCGTAAATTCTGACTATTGGTTTGAAAACCCCAAGTGCTGCTCTTGTAGCTGTAATGTCAAGCCCTAAGAACTACACAGAAATCTCGCATGAAAGAGAACTAAAACTGATGTTTTATGCTAAGTACTTATTAATGATGTGTTCTTTAAGACCCCAAATACAAGTCACTAGCTATTAAATTTTTACCAAAAGTCTATGTTATGAACATTTCTTTTTAAACTCTGTACAGAACTGTACAGGAAAATCTTTTTTTTTTTTGACATTTTAAGTGCTAAACAAATATTTGCTTTCAAATAAATTTACAAAACAGAGAACGTGCCTTCTTAAAAACCAGTTTCCTATGTGATATAATACAATTGTAGTCTCATCAGTTTAGGCCATGATGTTGTAGATTCAGGTAGGTGGGGAATCTGTGTCCTCTTACCTGATGAAGATACGGTGGCAGAGTCAAATTTATGTCCACAGCTGCTCCTTTCTTTGCTTTTGAATTGGAAATGTTGGAAATGATGCATTAGCCAGGTAGGCTTCTGTCACCCAGTGACATTAAACAGGCTGTCTTTGGAACAGGCAGTTTTGAACCATCACTAAATGGAACAAACCTGGGTACTCCTGGCATTCTCCAAAAGCAGATATTGCTAGAACTTCTCCAGGTGTCCCCTCGGTTAGGGAACCTTTGGAAAGCAAATGTCTTTCAGAGACTTGAGCTTTGACAAAACTTTTGGCGGAGTAGATCCCATGAATGAGGATCCTGATCTTCCAAAAACCCCCCCTCTGCTGCAGTTAAATGAAGGTCCCACAGGAACAATTAAATGTGTTGGTATTTGGTGCCATATTCCTGTGCGCTGAGTAAAGGCATCTCCAAAGTAACTGGTGCTCCAGCCTGGTAAGACTTTACCAGTGCTTGCTGAACGAACATTTCAGACCTCAGCAAAAATTCAACTGACTATTGGTTCAAAACACCAACCTGCAGAGTGTGTGGGTGCTAATAAAATGAATGGGTGTTTTCTGCATGCAGCAGGAAACACAAAATGTAGGTAATGGTAAGGCTGAGGATCCAGATGTCTTGTTCTTTATAATAGAACAGGTGGGAGTACTGTATTTCCTGTCCGTTCATTGGCAGCAATTACAATATTGTATTTAATTACAGAGACAGGGTTTGTGTGCACGATAACCTACAACAGCGGATATCAATCAATGATCCTGATTTTCTTGCCCCAAAAAGAGTAAAGGAAAAAAACCAAAACAAAACCCTCCCTTACAACCTTGCAGTAAGAGACTAGGAAGGGTGTAAGGAGGGGTAGTGTGCTGATATGTTTTAATAAATATTAGTTTACTGCATACCACAACAGAGAGCAAATACATGCAATTACTTGCAAATTTCTTCAGTGTTTGTACTTATAAATCTCTGCCTAAATCTTCCCAGCTGGGAGTTAGGCTGGTCTTTCTGCTGTGGAAGCAGGGCTTTGTTCTCATGTTCAGCTTCGGCTCAGTCTGGAATAATTCAGAAACGTATTAGATAGATTGCTGCTCCCAAAAGGCATAATGAAATAACCTTCACTCCCAGCCTTAGGGAAATAAGCACACAATCAGGGTTTGGGCAGATTTCTCGATTAAACAAAGAACTAACTGTGCACAAATTGCTCCCTAACAATTTGTAAAGAGTCCACTTTATAAATTTCTTGCAGATGTAGAGCTGATATTTTTTAATCAGAATGGCAGGACTGTTAAAGTTGAAACGTCTTCAACATTCTCCCTTTGCTCCATAATTAGTATCAGAAATATTTAGATTTAAAATGGAATTGGTAACACATCCTAGGTTATTTTGGATTTGTTTTGGGGAGTCAGTGAAATGCAATGTCAAACCTAAGTTAAAATCTCCCCTTAATACATACACTGAACTTAATCCATCTGGAATAGATTCGGGATAACTTGGTGCTGTCAATTTTTATTTTGTTTAATTTCATATGCTGTTCAGCAAAGGAGTGAAAAGTTATTGCATTTAATGTTGTTGTGACTTAAGGTGTTCTCCGGTCAAATTATTCAATAAATCAAAATCAGGCTGTGGTTGTAGCTGCAAAGCGTTGTTTAGAATAGGATATTTAGGAGATTTTTAGCAGCTTTCCATTGATTGAACAAGACACGTGTGTCATGCAAAAAGCATGCAGTATTTTGATGAATAGCTGTATTAGATGGCAAGTCTAGGGACCCAGTAAACACAACTTCTTATTTTACTGGCCTTTGTTTTTAACTTGAAGGCTTCAGCGTGAAAGAAAATACCACTTGAGTATCATTCTGATGCCTTGCTGTTTATGTACAGCCCGTGCTCTCATCACCCGAAATATCCCCTGGCATTTAAAAATATGTTCCCATTTTCTATACGTTAGCTTGCTGCCGATTACCTCATTCTTCAGCTAATTAGATGGTTCGAAGTCTTGCCCTTACCTAATGCAGAAGGGTATTACTGCAGCTCATGGTGGAGAACGGTGGAGGTCTTCAGAGATGGTATTTTCTGTGGAGCGCTGTTCCTGGTCCTTGGGCTTGTGCCTGCCTGCACCTCTGGCTGAAGTGAACAGACCTGCAGTCACGGAGCACCAAGCAGGGTCCATTCCCCAGTTCCCCGTGGCATGCGCTGAGGAGGAGCTGTGCCTGTACCAGCACCGCTGCCAGCAGATGCTGGTAGGTCCTGTTGCTACAAGCACAATGTCCCATTTCAGCTTGGATGGACCCGATTTAAAAAAAAAAAAGGGAAACAAAAAGCAAAGTGAACTCAGCTCAGAAGGCGTGCAGATACTTGCCATGGAGTCGTGCGGCTCCCTAAGCTGGCGCAGCTGCGGTGGCACCGCCAGCTGCTGCCGGGCACAGCAGAGGGGTCAGGGCAGCGTGGGCAGCTGCTGCTGCTGCACACCTGGGGCTGAGCTCGTGCCCCAGCCCATCACCTTGCCACTGCTCTGCTGTGACGGTGAGTTCCCAGCCGGGGAGGTTTTGGCTCGGAGGCTCTCTGTGAGGTTTTGCCTTTTGCGGGTAATGCACAGTTTCTCGTGCAGACCCAGCTGGCCTGACATCACCTATTGCTTTCAAAGGAAGCATGTGAGGCGCAAGCAGGAAGCCTGCTTGTGTGCTCTATTGCATTATTGACAGAATTGGAGTTTCTAGTTTTGTTAGTTTAGCAGTGGTTTGGACGTGTTTTGCATGGGGACATAAAAATATTTAAATGCATCCTCAATGAAGAATGGACTTGCCACACTTCTGTGTAAGTGCATAGCACCCATGCTCATCTCATTTACACTTCATGTGTAAAAAGAGGAGAAAAACACCAAAATGGTTTTGTGAGAGATAAATGCCAGGGCTGCTCACAGCTAAATGGTAACCAGCATCTTGAGCTGAAGAGAAAAAGAAGACACCACTACATTTGCTGGGAAATTAATCTTTTACTCTTTTTCATGTTTGACAGGACCTTCTGACAGCTTTTACCCATCAAGCAGATATGAAACACTGTTCAAACTACTTGTATTCTGATAGCTGAACTCAGGGTTAGGAAATGAACTTTACAGTTAGAGTGGGCATTTAATTAAACACAGTGTCATTCTGCCAATTGAAACTGCAACAAGTGCTCGAGGTGCTCCGCTTGGACGCTGGAGAATATGCAGTGGCATGTTGAACAGGAAGGCCCCAGCTTGGTTTTCTTTTAAAATTGCGCTTAAATGTACACTAGATACACATTCATCACTTTAATCTAAACTCTACTGTAAATTAACATGTATAGCCTCTGAGATCATACACTTTCACAGAAGTACTCTAATGAAACTTGGCAGCTTTCACCCTGTAACATCATTTGTTCCATTCACTAGCAAATGCAGACCTCAAACAAGTCAAAACTCTGCTCAGTAATGAGTTCCATTATTTTTCTTCATGTTTTTGGAGTCTCAAAAGCCTCCTGTCCCATGTCTTTATTTTACAATAAGTCAAAAAAGCATGACAAGCCTGCAGATGTATCAAAGGGAAGCTTTCTCTTGTAAGATCCTGAGATGTTTGTCATTTACCATAACCAGGCGTGGGACTTCAATTAGCATGAGTGACTCGTTGTCAGTGAAGAGGCTTTCTTCTCCAAACTGGTGCATTAGCTGCTTGATGTTCATGGATGCTGTAACATGTGCAGTTGCCTGGATGATTCTGTCATAGACTTTTGCAGCCCTATTAATACTCACATAATGCTGACATGAAAACCAGGTGCCAAAGCAAAGCTCATAAATATAAAAGTTTTATTTCAGTTATTCCTGTTGACGTCACGGAAAGGTATATAAATACATGCTGTTTATCACAGGTGCACCGCTGGGGCTGGGCTGGGGAATGACTTCATTACAACCAGACCTTGTCAGCAGGGAATGGGGTGACTTGCTCAGTTTTGGGGTGTAATGCAGAGAATTTGACTTGACACGCTGTGTTTCTTCTCTGTAAGGGCAAACCATTGTAACTCAGTTTGGGCCATTTTAACCTGTACAATAATAAGAAAAAAAAAAGCTTTAGGAAAAACCTTTTATCTTGAAAACCCTGCATATCTGGGGGAAAGTAATGGAGCATCTCCATGTGATTTGTCCCTTGTGTGAGCTGCAATGTCTGACCTGTCTCAGATCCAGGCTCTGACTTGAGCTCACGACAAGCAAGCTGGAGAGAGAATGAGCCTGCACCGTGGTTTAATTTACACAGTCTTAGGGTGGGCCTGCACCTTGGTTTAATTTATACAGTCTTAGGGTTTCTGCTAAAGAGGGCAGACAAACTTCGAGTTTATCCTGTGTCTTAACTGCTCTGCTTAATTGTGTGGGCACCACTAGTAAGTAAAAGACATTAAAAAACTTGGGGCTTGCATGTTTTCAAGTTTCTTTTCTCATGTTCTTGTAGGTAAATCTAATAAATCTCATGCCATCCGATTTCAACATAAGAAAAATATAGTCATGGTAGCAGTCACTTCTGCGTAGAAAAAAATTACTAGAGTGCAGTCAGTACACATCTTTTGCCTTCACTAAGCAAGTGATTTGATAGTCATTCAGTAGTTAATAATAGATTTTATTGTACTGAATTAGCAACCTATTATGGCAGCTAAAAATAAGCACAAAGTCTTTGCTAGATCCTTACCCATATATTTTTCCTAGATAAACATGTATCTATTTATTTTTAAATTTGTTTATATATGGAAATATAGCTGCTTCATGAGTTCTGTTGGGTTTTTTTAATATTGAAAGAAGCATTAAGCTTTAGTAAACTGAAATAGGATTCTAATTCCAAGGGCAGGAAAATCTGTTCTAGTATAAATGTCTTTCCCTTAAAAAATATGGGCTGATAACCCACTGAAGTCTTTCACTGATGTCAGTGTTGGTCTACAAGCCATCAATAGGTTAGTCAATGGCTTTCAGTGTATCTGTACAGATTAACCTCCCCGTCCTTGGGGCTATTCCGATGACCTCGCTGAACACACGTTTTTGGAAGCAGGATCAAGTGCCCAGGAAGAGGAATTTGTCTCAGAGGTATTTAAAAAAGTACTATTTTATGAGTACAAATTCTTAAGTAACCAGGAATAAACCCCAGAAAATGTAGTAGACCCATGCTAATGTGATCTGTGACTTACAGCTTGCTTGGGGTTCCCACAAATTATGCCGTGTCCCCTAATTTACTTGTGTTACAGACCAGCCAGAAACAGGGGAAGTTGATAAAAAGTCTCCCAGCAGAACTGAATATGTCTTTCTGATAGCAGAAACAAGGAATGTCTATTCCTGTCTATTCCAGCTATTCCTAACTTGGATTTCTTCTATTCCTACTTGTTTTTTCTTGGCTTCTGCTCCCTCTGTACTTTATTTCAGTCAGACCTTTTCCCTTCTTTTTTTATACAGTGTCTCTGCAGTATGCTTAGATACTGATTAATGGGTACCCTGACTCAGAACACCTGGCTGCAGTGAGTGTTTCATTTAGCAACGGATAAGGCAGCAAAATTTAGGGCAGGGATCTCTCACGTGCCTCATTCTGCAAGTTTAAACAGCAATCTCACACATTCAGACCCCACCATGCAGAGGAAAACTGCATAGGCACCTGGTAATGCACATGCAGTTTTGAGTTGCTTTCAGCTTGGGTCTCTCCAGTGCCCCACAGGTTTTATTTGATGTGTGGCTTTGGTTTGCCTTTACTCTCCGTGCTCCAGAATCCGCAGGTATTTCTCTCCCTTCCTTCTTTTTGTGAAAGGATCTGATGATGCTCTGTGCGTTTTTCCGTGGCCCTGCCTGTGTTTAATCGTTTGCACATGGAAGTCATAAGCAGCTTCCTGGTGTGGGAATACTTCTGCTGCCCGTTTCTCTTGCTCTGCGTGTGCGTGTGTGGGTCTTGCACTGCGGGGCAGTCACTCCTAGCCTGTGTTTTCGTTGTTCCCTTTTTCCTTTGGTTTGCACTTGTCGAGAAAGGAACGGTCGAAAGATGAAGGCTAAGAGTTAAGATGAACATAATGATGGGGGGATAAAGGTTGGTGACTGGTGTAAGGTTTGTGTGATATATATTTCTTTTCAAGTAGTCTCACCAAAAGGAGTTTCTTCTCCCTTCTGTGTCTGTGCTTGAATAAAAATTGAATTCATGCAAGGTGGCAGGGCAGCATCAGAATGCACAGCCTTTCTGAAGGTAAAATACTGGAAGAAAAATAAATACTTTGTAAGCAATTCAAAACTTGAGAGAGAGAGATTGAAGAGAGGGAAGGAGAACTTTGTTTGCTTTGCGTGGCTGTTTTGCTCTTCTGTCAGCCGAGCCCAAGGTGACAAGTTGTGGACTCAAAAGGCTCTGCAGGAATGTTAAATGGTTATCATTATTTAATACTTGTGCTCTATTAAGTGACAGCCTATACTTTACATCTTCAGAATGCTTTTCAAGGGTTTCCAGGGCTGGAGCCTGTTCTTTTTTATGGGCAGGCCTCGAGGTCTTACTTAAATCCTGCAGTGGAACTGATGTGGGGAGGAGTTACAACCAGAGTTTCTGCTTTCCCGGGCTCCCTGCTTGCTCCTTGTGGCACAGAAGCAATCTCAGAGAGGTTGGCTTGCTCTGGGGTTGTGGCTGGTGGGCAGAAGTCCCTCTTTTACCTCTGATTACTGAGGGCTGTTCATTTAGATGCTCCTTTATGAAACTCTTAATATATAAAATATACAAAAAGATTGCTGAGGTTCTGCAACATCTCTGCGGTTTAGAAGAAACCTAAAATGCTCTCATTTTGGGGGGGGGGAAGAGGGGGCTAAGTTATATTTAATTTTTGGTATTACCCCTGAATTAAATGCCATTCTCTTATTTAATCTCTTACTGGGAGCCTTAAAGGACAAGCATTGAAAACACCCCCCTTTCTGAAAACTTGTATTAGAATGTTTGAAAAAATAACTGTCAAGAATGGTGAAGTTTGAGGTTGATGAGTATCTAAATAATAAGTATAAATGAAAATGGGAGGTGAAAATTTACCCCTCTAGAGGTCAAACAGCCCTCTCCCTTCTCCTTTTAAGCAAGTTGACTTTAGGGAATTATAACTTTGGGAAATCTAATCTCTTCTAAGGCGCCTAATTTCAAGTCCTACTCTTTTAGTCTTGGCTTTAATTATTGTGTACTCCTTCTTCTTAGATTTGGTCCCTTCTGTGAGTTTCGTGTCAGTCTGACCAGGTTATTTTGCTCTGTTTTGCAGCTAATTTTCCAATTGCTGTTCAATGCTACATGATTAATTCAACTTAGAATATCTCTACCATGCTGTTCACATGCTTTATAATTAATATGCATTTGTAATGAAGAACTAGATGGAGACAATGAAAGACAAGGACAAGATTTGATCATACACCCAGGGAAAAGGCAGCAACACCCCAAACCTCACCGACCTAGACCTCTAATTTCATTTGTGGGTTTAGTTACTGGTTTTGTCATCAGGTGGTCTTTTCTTCTTTGTCTTGCCAGCATTGCAGTACAATAGTTGTGCTTTAAATGTACTTTTGAGAAAATACAGGCTTTGCAGCACCTGTGAAATTGTCTCAGACCTCTCACAACACTGCTTGCTGTCCCTTTATGCTGGAGGAAGAAAATGTTAGCTCGGCAGAAATCAGCATGAGAATTTAAGACAGTTAAGGTACATTAAAGTCTTTTATACTCATAAATTCAGAATTTTTCACTTAAAGGGCTTGCATTTTTTTATGAATAGACACTTAGTGTGTAAAAGTCAAATACATTCAGCATACAATGAAAAATACCTTTGTTAAGAAAGAAATCAGGCTGCTAGAAACTACCCATAATACTAGGAAAATATCAAATTATGTGACAGTAGTTGCACATTTTTGAAGCATGACCAAACAACATATCATTTGAGGCATTTCCCTACCCTCTTGTTGTTTTTTCCCCCCTGGAACTGGGAGGAAATGGATACCACACACCCACCCATTCACAAAAACCCTGGCAAGAGGCCAGCTTCCCTCTCTCTCTTCATCCCTGAGCCAAGCTCGGGTCTCTTTTCCCCCTCTCCTTTCATACTCCTCTTTTCAGCTGCTGCCTGCCAGATTTGTACCTATTTCAGCAGCAAATGAGCTCTATGAGGCTTTCTCACAGAGATCCCCCAGTATTGCTAATTATCCTTACACATCATAAAAAGTGCATTTATGCCAGACTCCGGCTTGTTGGTTTTGTTGGTGTGTTGTTTTTTTTTTTCTTTTTAGTTTTCACTTTAGTGTCTGATTCTCCTTCAGCTTTCTCTCTGTTCTTCTCTGTTGTTTCAAAGTGTCTGTGCTGGCACAGGCTGCTGCCAGCAAGTGAGGGAGGGAAAAGGAGTTTAAAAGCCCTTGCACACGTCCAATATGCCAGACCTTTGCCAACACCTCTTCCCCAGCTGCCCTGGCAGCACAGGGGGTACCTGTGGCTGCTGCAGCCACTCCAGGTGCTGTGGCTGGAGCAGAGCCGCAGGATTTAAACGCACGGTCCCACACGCCAGCGCCTGGGGGTTTGAGTCTGAAGCTGTCAAATGAAAAACAGTGTGCGCTGAATTGTCCCCATGGTGATTCTCAGCAGCTTTGGGAATGTGGGTTTTGGATCGCGTCCAAAGGCTGATTTTTGTCTGCTCCCGCCTTTTTCCTCCCCTCCCTCATTTCCATGATGGGGTTAACACCATATGAAGAGGCACTAGGATATTAAATAGAGAACATTGGCTGGAAAAGCTCTTCCCAGCAGACACCTCTTTTATTTGATGGGCTGGAAACTCCCTGGCCTGCTTTAGCCTTCAGTCTGCTAAGGAGCTGGTAAGGTATGAGCTTCTCC
Organism: Sclerurus mexicanus; assembly: GCA_013396755.1. Classification (NCBI taxonomy): domain Eukaryota; kingdom Metazoa; phylum Chordata; class Aves; order Passeriformes; family Furnariidae; genus Sclerurus; species Sclerurus mexicanus. Next base: position 952,029 of record VWZF01001604.1, on the reverse strand, counting down.
AGGAGGGTGGATGTGTCCGTATATGTCGAAGAGTGCCTAGTACAGCTGAGCCCCCCTTGAGGTGCTGGCTCTGCTCACTGCTGCCCTGGGAGCGTAATTGGAGCAATTTTAGCATCCTGCTGGCCACAGCTGGGCTTCTTCCACATACCTTGGACTAGGGGGTTAGCACGGAGCCTGCCCACGCACTGCAGTCAGAGGTGTGGCTGGTGCTCGTGTCCACCAGCATCCCACCAGCCCAGGTCCCGACACCAAGCATGGTGGGCAGCATTCGGGCTACCCCAGCTCCCAGTCCTCAGGACGGCTTTGCTGCTCTCTGATGTCTGCACGTGCTGGTCACAGCTCCTGCATGCAGGCAAAGCCTCAGTGGGCTGCTTTATACACGTACCAAATGTCCCTGGTCCTGGTAGACACGCTTTCCTTAAAGAACTCAATACACAATGCAGTACTTGACAAGGCTGCTTTGAAGTGGTTAAGTTTCTTCTTCTGCCAGGCCTCTATCAGGCTCTCAAAAAGTAATTACATTCTAAATCTGCTGTGTGGTTTTCTGGGTTTGTGCAAGTGAGGCAAGTAAACTGGGTTCTCAGGCAGCCTGATGTCAGTCTTACAGAGCATACAGTCGGCCACTGGTGCAAATCAAGTGTTATGCAGATCCTCTTAACTCTCCTTTCAGCATGGTCTTCACAATCCTCCTTATGCAATACCTCAGCGCCAGAGAAGGAGTTTCCCTCTGCTCAAGGCACACAGCTTCGAGTCAGGGATTTCTCTCTGCTGAGCTCACATGCACAGAAGAAACGCCATCTGTCCCTGAGCCAAGTGCTTCAGTTAAGAATGAACTTAATTGGGGATTACTTACAGAGGGTTTGCTGCACCCCCTGACCCCCACCCCATTATGTGCAGCTCGGGAGGGGAGGGAATGTGAGGCTCTTGTTTTCTCTGTAAGCCTGTGTCTGAAAAGGAAACTCTGCCTTGAATTTTTTTCTTTTTTTCTTTTTTTTTTTTTGGTTTTCAAAAAGCAAATTCTATGCCAAACCTGTAATCAGATACAAATAGGAACGAATGCCAGAAGCAAAGGCAGCCAAATGGAGCTTTTCATCCTGAAAACAGCTTTCCCACCTGGCCAAGAAGTCCCTGCATGTGCCTGGCATGATGGGGCAGCCCTCTCTGAGTTGCCCATGAGGATCTGCCTGGTGCTCAGATGTTGAGTCTCCATTTAGTCCTGGTTGTTGCTGCCTCACTTTGACCTTCCCAAAATCTTTCAGGTGAGAGGGGAGGAAAGGTATGTACGTGTTTTCCTGAGGATTTACATGCCACGTCTATCTGACATGGAACTCGTAGCCTGGGTGCTTTAGGAAGTAGCTCCTTAGATTTCTGCCAGAACAGTCCAGCCCTGTGTGTGAAGGAGAAGGTGGTCTCCTTCTACCTCTACCTAAGCTGGTAGTCTCAGCTTCTGCCACAGCTCATCACAGGATCATTCACTACATCCCAGTTAAAGTTTATTGGTGATTGCCTCTGTTGGCTCCCCCAAAGTTCTACCCATGATGTGCTAATGAATCTGCAGGTCTATGATGAATAGCTTTCCACCTCCTGCCTACTTTAACCATTTGGGAATGTTTAGCAAGTTTTGGAGATACATTTTGGTAAACTAAAGAAAATGACAAACATACTTGTTGCTGCTTTATAGCCCTGATTGTATTTGCCCGTGAGAAAGGAACAAACCCCTTCTTGTGTTCTCTTCATCTGCAGTGAAAGGCAGCTTGTGCCACCACTATTGTAAACATCAGTGAAGGGTTGCCATCTCGTTTTGACTAATGAGAATATGTCACCACGAGGAATCTAGGAGCACAGGCTATTGTTGATCCTGCTTGTTCACATTCCTCTATCAAGAAGGCTGCTGAACTCAAGCATGATTGAGAGTCTCTCGAGGATGACCCTGGGCTTGGGCATCAAGTGAGAGGTCATTTTTTCCAAAGAGATGTCACCCCAAGTTAAACACTTGGAAAAGACAAGCCATGGTGATCTCTCGTGGAGCTAAAATAGAGACCTAGATTTCTTCAGTGAATGCTTTTTATGTATGTCACTCTTAAAAGTGCATAAATAAGATGCTTACGTGAGTTGTTCTCTTTAGCTCATTTGAGGTTTTTATTGCTGCAGTGTGGGTAGATGAAATGAAACTAATGGCAGACTGCTCAAGTAAAGAAAGGAACAGAAATAACACTTGCTGAGAAAGATGGGGATGATGCTTTCCCCATGTTCCTAGGATTCCTCTCTGCGTATGCGTGTCAGAGGATGTGTGATTTCCTTATCTCTGCACTGACTCTTCCACGGAGCTTGGACATTTGTGGCAAGAGGTTGTCTTGGATTTGGAAGGAAAGCTGTGGTCTGGCCTGTTGGCTGGTGCCTGAGATGGAGCCTAGATTAACTCTGGCACCTCGAACCACCAGCCCAAAAACCCATGTGCTGTTTCAGTAGGCATACACTTTTTCAGCTAGTAGCTGTACGTGCTCGGGAACAAAAAACTGCAACAGAGGACTTGCTGGAATGTTGTAAAAAACTGCAGAAGTGGTCTGTTTTGAGTTGAAGATTGGAGAATGGCATAATAAAAATAAATTGTTTCTCCCCTTTTTGTATTAGAAACGCCTCAGGCCATAAACATCTTGAAAGAAAAGAATTTTTATTTTTTTTTCCACCCTTCTGAATGGATCAGAGTTGCTTGAAAAAAAAAAAAATCGTACTGTTTGTACATAAACCACAAGAGCAGCAGGGTTTGGAGTCCTATTTTTAGCGTCAGTTAGTCAACCAGCTTGGTACGCTGGGAAATTCCCAACTCCTGGCACCTAAAGGTTAGTATTATCAGCTCTCCAAGAACTGGTTTAGAAGATATTTTAGTTCCATTAGCTCAGCTTGTGTTATCAGTTGTAATAATAATAGTAAATTTATTGCTTGTACTATCGTATCCCCTCAAAGAGCTGGCTATGACTGTTATTTTCTCTGTCCATGCGGAAACTTATGGGGTTTCATTTCCACTTTAAACCTAAATTCAGCCTTTCCACTAAAATTCTTAGAAGGCATCTTTCTACCGCATGTCTTTTAGAAAGCAATCCTTTAAGATTGTAATCTGGGTATATAAGGAAAATGTAGAAAAATTCTCAACGTCTTAATAGATAGCAAAAAAGTTACCCTGTGTAAGGGAAGCATCTATGTAGTAAAAAAAAAAAGATCATTGCTATGTGATTAGCCATTCTGATGTGGGCCAAAACCTCTGCAAACAACTTGAAAGACAATCACAGTTAAACCCCATGGATTTTAATGCCAGTAGATACTGCTTGTAACACAGGTGTTCTGTCAGGCCACCTCGAGTATCCGTGTGTTCAAAAGAATAACTCTGTGTGTGTGTTCATGCAAAACACATACACACCAACTGCAAGCTCTAGTACCTAAACACCTGCTCATGTATGTATGTCTTGGATGTTTTTATCTGCTCACAGATTATGAAACCTCGGGGGGTTCTCATTTCCCAGTTTTTCCCTGCAACCATAATAGCTGGAAACATATGTGGGGGCTTTGTTTTTTGGAGGTTTGTTTTTTTCTTCCTTAAATGAAAACTGAGATTCTTATGGTGACATGACTGAAAATACTGGAGCTTTAAAAAAAAAAAAGCCCAAAACACTGCAAAGGAAAATAAGACTTAAGATAAAATCACAAGAGCTGGCTATGCTGACTCTGCTGGAATTAATGATAAAACAGTCTGACTTAGTGGGACTTAATTTTACCCTGAAATGAAAATAACTGCAAAGTATGTTTTGAGTCACTGCAAGGTTAAAGTTGCGGTTGCTGAGGTGTCCTAACCTTCCTTAGGACTTGATAAGACTTGATTCCCCCTGATAAAAATGTTATCTGTTGCTCTCCTCTTTATATGAGAGTTGTTATAACTTCAGCACTCTCACAGCTTGTGAACCCTCACCCTACATGTAGCCAGGTGCAGTCTGTCCTTGTTTATGAACTTTCTGGAGGATATTTAGATTTTTCGTTGTTTCTCTTTGCCAGAGAAGGGATTTAAGAGCACATGAATAGCTGATAATTAATTTTTTTTAAGTTATACTAAAGGTCAGGGCATACCACGGGTCTGTGCTTTATGACTGATGCAGGGATGTCATTCCTGCTCTGATCACTCTGACAGTGACAGTAGTGATGGACATGCTGAAAGTGCCCTTACTTGTAACGATCTGACTTGTGTCCTTTCCCTCAAACATGCAAATGATGGTGTTTTGATTGATATTCTTCAGCTGGCACAAAGCAGGTTTCTCTGTAGCCAGTGTATTCCCAGCTCAGCAGCGAGCATCCCAGGAGCTGTGTGGAGGTGAGGGCAGGTGACAGCAGCCACCTTGCACAAGCTGCTTCCATTGCCTCTCCCGTGTCCTGTGTTCTTTTTTATTTCCTTCATCTTCCATACTTGTTTCTGGCATATAAGAGTATGTTGTGTGCTCCCAAGGCATGTGAATCGCCGTGTGTGTTTTGTCCAGAAGGAACCAGCTTAGTTCTTTATCTGGTGATTTGTTGGCTATGCAGCTTTCTTACCCTTTTGTACAGCTCTCTGCCCTGTGCCAATTTACTCTCTCAGTTAAAAAATGATGGAGATGCATTAACCTTTTCATTGCTAAGGGTAAAACTTGCTGGCCTTTGTGGAGCCAAATGCACCAGAGCAGGCTACCAAAGCAGCACCGCTTTTCCAGTTTAACAGGTTTAGCTGATGTTCCTGGTTTGCCACTGAGTTTATTACAGTTTCATAACTCACCCAAGGCTGGCAGCAAGCGTTTTGGCTCTCCTTTCTTTCCCTGTGCAGCGGGAGTGATAGTCATTGGGGCTCTCAGCCCTGCAGATAAGCTCTCCAGGGTTATCATTTACTTACAAACAGTCGTGTGAAGTATTTGTGCAAAGGCTTTTGAAGTGGCGTTGCAGCGGATGCTGCCCGGAGCTGCAGAGCAGGCGGTGTTTACACAGGGGCAGAGGATTTCTCTGCCTGGTGTGCTTCTCCTCAAGTGCTCGTATTCTGCGGCTACGCTGTTTGCCTTTCTAATGAAGTGAACTGTTTGTTTGAAATATGTGGTAGAAGGTATTTAAACAGAGACTAAAGTAAACTTCTGGGCTGTTCACATAAGCCGTGCATATCTGGTTTGTGAAATGAAGGAAAACAATTTGGCTGCAGCTTACCTCTGGGAAGGGCAGTTAGGAGCTGTTTAAACAACGAACTGAGCTGTGGCAGATGTTGCTGCAGCCTCTCACAGGCCTTCAGAGGTGACTGCTGCTCATGCAGGCATTCCTCAGGATGCCGCCTTGATGGAGAGCTCAAAGTTGCTGTCGTTATTTAAAAGGGGGATTTATTCATTAGCTGCGAAAACTTGGGTACATTCATATTTGATTAAAACCATCCCAATTAGACAATGGACTGTTGAGAGCCAACATATGCTATTGCCTCTATAACGTCATTAGTAACCCAGAGTCCCCACTTTGAAATAAGATCGTGCCCGAGTGTGCAGACATCTGTTTCTGCCTAGCCAGATGGAGGTCAGCAACATAACTTAAACTGCTAATCCTCATTGTGGAGAGGGGAACAGGAATCTGAGGAAGGTAGGAACAAATGAACTCGGATCCTCCTCCTGGCAAGGCATGAGGTATTGATGGCAATACAATGCCTGGAACATGCTCCTCAGAGCTCTGGTAGTAAGTTGCTGCCTAACCGCAAGCAGAAGTTCAGAGAGCAAAGGAGGGCCGGGTGAAGTGATACTCTTTGTGGTTAAGGCACTACAATTCGTCTCGGAGAACCTCACTGCTGTTCCCTGCTCCGCCACATTTGTGTCTAGTGGGAGGGTGAGTCGGCCGCAGCACGGCGTGTCCCAACAATGACTGGCAAAATGGAGACCTCGATGGTGGGGAATGCTTTTCACCCCCTGCCATAACACAAAACAATTAAAACCGGTCATGTGGGGAGTGCAGGAGCAGAGATTTCCAGTCCTGTCCAATAGAGACCATATGTTTCCATCCATCATTTATATTTTTTGGCGGGGAAGAATGCACCGAGTTGGTTGGGACTGCAATGCCACATCCTCTGGCATTGTTTCTCTGCTCATTCTCCTCGGGAGCAAAGGGAGTCACAACACTTCAGACTCCTTGGGCTCAGCGTAGAGATTAAAACAAACAAAAAGTCCTTATACTCCCGGAGCGCAATAAATATGCTAGAATTTCAATAGGATCCAAACAAGCGACAATAGTAGCATTAAGAGCTGGCAAGTCCTTTGATGTTATTGACCAGAAAACGACTGTTGTGGTCTCTGTCATGAACATTTAAACTTTTGACCTCCAACCTTTGTGTCAAATGGCTTTTCCATATGGAGGTTTACTATACCACTCTTAGTGCCACTGCATTTAGTGGAGCATCAAACACTTCACTGGCGGGAAACTGATGCTTAATGCATTGGAAAAGCTCCAAGATTGCCAGAGGGTGGGACTGAGGAAAACTGTCTCCTCTTCTTCTGCTGAAGGGGAAATGAAGTCCCTCATTTCCCTACAGCCTGATTGCATCTGAACTCTGCACAGAAACATGGAAGGGAGGATTGCTTCTCAGTGGACAGACGTCTTACGTTACTTTTATTGCCACCTTTTTGTGCAGTGTAATGTGCATACATAGAGCTGAGAGGTGGACTTTTACAGGCTGGGGATGGCACAGAACTGAAATCCTGCAGCTCTGGCACTGCCCTTGGTGATGTGCTGGCTAAGTGTCAGGAGGTGGGTTTGAAGCCTCCTTGGCCTTGGGCAACATGTCAGGAGTGTGCAGAGTATGTGGGGCCATACTGCCCTGCCTGGTGTCCTTTCCAAGCAATGACCAAAAGCAGATGTCCAGGGGTTAATGTAATAACATGGCAGGTGACTCCCCTTTCCTTTTAGTCCTCTGCCAACTTCATAAAAATTGCAGTCGAGGAATTTATTGGTGGTTTCAACACCTTTGGGCCCTTACTGTGCTTTTTTTCTGTGACTTTCCCCTGGAGACCATTTCAATTTCCTGTGTCCACAGCCTCCTGTGTCAGCTGGCCGTGTGGCAGGGAATGGTGGTCTCTGCACCTCACCTTCCTTTGGTCATCTTCCCCCTCTTCTGTCTCCTTTGGCCAGAGAGGAATGAAAAGCAGCCTCCCCTTTAGTGCCTCCTTACCTGCTTGGGTTTGCAGAAGAACAGTCCTTCCCCACTTCTCTCATATTTCTGGGTTTGTGCTCCACCTAATTCTGCATTTTCTCCTATCTTGGCCCTTAATAACCAAGCTGAAGAACATGGCTGTGCACAGGCACGTATTGTAACTTTGCCCCTGGTCTGCCTGGACTGGAGGATGGAGAAAGCTCTGCTGTTGTACTCATCTCTGGTAGTGCCAGAAAGCTCAGTCAGAGGCTGGGGCTCTGCTGCAGTAAGCACTGTAGGCAGGGGATGTAAAGAGGGAAACCACCCTGAGGAGTTTGCCTTTGTGCTGTTGCTACACAGCAGAATCTGTGCTAATGCCACGGGCCGCTTCACCCACTGCTGCACGTGTGTGCTCCTGCCTGTTCAGGTCTCTGCTCTTCCACTTTCCCTTTTCCCTCGTTAGCAGGAGTGTTTTGCCTCACTGGTGAGGCTGGATGTGCCCACACGCTCTGTGACACCTGAGCACCAGCAGTGAGGCTTGTGCGAGGCAGATCTCAGGAGATGCTGCAGCAGCTGGTTCTGCCGATGGGTGCCCCTGCTCTGCACCTCTGATGTGGACACATCACTTTGCTAACCCGGGGCAATCCTCACGGGGCGTAAGGACCACGAACATTAATTAAGCTGATGTTGTCAACTCTTAACTTTTGTGTTTTTAACTAAGCCTGCTCAGACATACGTGCCCTTCGTCCCGTTTTTCAGCAGAGGTGCTCGCTTCACGTGGTTGATGTAAATGGTTGGGCACGTCGGGTGAGCAGCACTTAGTTTCCAAAGCAAGGAAAGTATAGGTCTGGTGCTGCCTCTGTATCTGCAGAGAGGGCGAGAAGGTGAAAGTATTCACAAGACTTTATGAGGAACTCAAATACTCTCCCCTGACGAGAAAGCCTTTTGGTGGGGGAGAGGAATTCGGGAATGCTAACAAAAATCCTAAAAATTCAAAAAAGCATAGCTATATCTAAAACTGATGCTCTCATCCTGTGTGCCAGCGGTGGGAAACAAAGAAGTTGTCTGTAAAGAAAATTGACCTTAATAAAAGATCATGAGCAAAAGCTAAGAAAGATTAGTAAAGAATGAGCATTGATAGGCAATTGAGCCACTCTTTTTTAAGGAATTAAAGAAATAACGGGGAGTGGGTAAAATACTGTCATTCTAGCTCTTGTTGGGACTTTTCGCTGAAGAGGGTCAGAGTGTCTCAGAAAGGATTTCTCCGTGCCAACAGTGACCAGGCTGAGGCCCAGGGAAGTGGCACAACTTAACTATGGCCCTTTTCTTGTTAAAAATATTTGCCTCGAAGCTTGGCTTGTAAAAAGTAACTAAGATTGATCAGAGTATCGACAACATGACATTCTCAAAAATAGGCTGAATGAGCACTTAGGATAAATGTCAATAGGGCAGATTAAGGGAACTCACTGTACTTTCCATCTTCAGTAATGATCTGAAACAAAAAGTAGCCAGCATAAAAATGAAATAGAGGGGAGAAACTCTCTAAGGAGCTGAGGGAGGATGAGAGAACATGGAGAAAGAAAACAGCTTGAAGTCAAGTATTTAGAAATGTCGAGAAGTAATATCCAAGAGCCAGTTTGTGTTGTCTTTATTTGACTTGAACAGCGCCCATTTCACCAGCAGTACCCTAGAAATGGTATGGTAGGTCACTGCCATGTGGTAAAGACACTGTCTTGTTGTGGGAAAATGAAAGGTAATGGTATTTGAGACTGTGCATAAGAAACGGATAACCTTGCTGGAAAGAAATTTGCAGGAGTATGTTATTTGGGTTATAAATTTCCAAGGCTGCTTCCTCCTAAGCAGTGTCACGTCAGCCTACATGAAAACCTGATGCCCAGGAGTGCAGGGGTGGCAAATATGTATCTTTCACAAGCTGGAAGAAACCCGGAGAGCAAAAAACAAGTGACCCGGATTAATTGAGGATATGGACATAGGGATTAAAGGATGCAATAAATGGATATTACCAAGTGGCCTGACAGCACATGTAATAACTATCTGCTCATCTGCAAGAGCTTGAAGAGTGTAAACACCACAGAAGGAGAGTAATTGCTAAGGATTATACAGAGAGAAGCTAAATAATTATGAATATTTGGATGAAATTTTAAAAAATCAGGTTGAACAGCAGGGAAAAAGAAATCTCTCAGAGTGTTCATCTGATTGTGCATCCCATAGAATCTGAACTGTTTTAATATCTAAAAATAGACATAATTGATTTAATTATACATTTTCCTCTCAAATTCCTATCATGCCATAAAATACTCATCAAAGCTGCTAAGTATAACCTATTTCCAAGTCTTTCACCCTGTGTGGAAATCTGTTTAGCTACAGTGATTTTCACCATGCTATACTGATACCCAACAGTTTGAGGTTTGGCCTTTCAATTAGCTTTTAAACTTGATTCTGGTATGCAGCAGATCACACAAGTCTCAAAAGTGTTGTTTAAACAAATAATGTTTGCAGACTGACTCACGCTGCTGCTTTATAAACTTCCAAGAATGTCAGCAAAGCTTGTTGAATTACCCAACTTGTCTTTATTTGCTCCCACATCAAATCAGCAGCAATACACGGATATTTCTAGATTTTTCCCCCCAGTTTCTAGCTTTCTCTTGCCTCTCCTTAGCCACATTTACCTTGGCATCTTACAGATGTTTGTCATTGCTGAGTTAATATGTGCAGCTGTGATAGCAGGGCATTCAGGTATGTTCCTTGAGCTGTGTTGAGCTGTAGGGAATAACCAAGTGGAAGTGTGGCAGCACCTCATGCCCCCTGTTCAGGAAAGCCTTGTTAGATCTCTGCTTATAGCAGTTCTTTGGAGCTGAGAGCCTCGCTGTGACATTTCTTTTTTAGTTCTTTTCAGTGTGGATCGGGGTTTATTTTGCTTGTAATCTTTTAATTTCCTCAGTTTCCACTTTGTAGCTCACCTTCAACCACTGGAATTTGCTGTGTGTGGGTATGAGCCAGGTAGATAGGTACAAATTATTTGTGTATATATTGTGGTTATGCATCTAGTTACTCACTGCATGCAGAGGAGGAAATGTTGAGGATTTGATCCTTCATCCACATGTGTAATCAAGGGTGGGAAGCATTCCAGAGCAGCTGGGTGAAACCACTAGTCTGGGGTTCTTGAGAGTTAAACGTGGAGGATCATTTTGGTTCTCGTAATTCTCAGGGGTGGATTTTTAAGTGGTGGAGGCTGCAGTGACACATGGTGGCACGAGAAGTTAGGGGGAGGAACAGCAAAAGAGTGAGTGTGTTGCAAGGCAGAAGCTGAATTGTTTTTTAGCTGCAGAGTCCTTTGGAGGTAGGGGAGGGAGGGATTTCTTTTGTCAGCTTCCCGGCAGAGGACAATTTGTCATTTTCTTGCAGAGACCACATTATTAAGTTTGTTAAGAAATGCTGCATGCTATCCAGAGGCTGTGAAAAAGACAAGCCGTGCCGTACCAAGAACCAGCTGTGTTAGATGAAACAATTATACCTCCAAGTAACAGAATGATGAGGCTAAGATGTCTCATTGTCCTCTTTCCCTGAAAGCACGGGACAATGTACAGATGCTGCCTATATGCACTTGTACTCCTGTTCGTGAAAGTTGCTTATAGGATGAAGAAACCAGTGCTTTTTGGATGGAAGGCTGGATATTCCTGATGCCTTTCTACTGCTCTGCTCTTTGTTCTTGGGCAAACTGTGCTGGTGGAGTGCCTTGGCTGTCCTCCTCTAAAAATGCATGTCCCACGAGGGCTGTGGGGCAGCAGTGCTCTGTCCACCCCACTCCAATGGCAAGTTCCTGACAGCACCATCAGGGTAGCACAAGGAGTCCTTTCTTCACTTATTGGTGCATCCATCCCAGTGGAAACAGTCATTTGTGAATCACTGGGCTGTGATGAAGCACAAATGATGTTCTTAAAGAATTGGAGACTTTTCTGTCCAAGGTATTCTATACGTGCAATATATTTATTACCCTGGAAGTCTGTCTCTTACTACATTTTTTTGGGTTGGGTTTTCTTTTTTTTTTTGGGGGGGGGGCGGGATGGGCAAATGGCAGGGAGCACTGGAGTCAGTTGAATGGACTTGAGGAAGTTTAGTTAATATTCCAGAAGGCAGTCCTGCTCCTCAGACAGACTTGCAATGACAGGGAGGAATAATAAAGTGTTCAAACTGAAATCAATCCAGCAGTTATTTAGCCAATACCTGCAACAAATTTGGCGTATTAAAACACCTCTTAGTGCCAGCTGGTGAAATAATTTCCAACCACTTTTATTACAGCACAACGATAACTGCTCTTCCTTCAAGTGTTTGGCATGCCAGTTGTTGTGGAACTACTAAAAACACTAAAACATGTTCCCACAAGGTGTTGAAGTTTACTGACTGAAAAGTGTTAAAATGGATGGCAGGAATCTAAGATGTTCCAAAGTCTTAATTTTTTGCTTTTGCGAAGGTAGAAATTACTTTTCAGCCTTAACAAGAGGTACAGAGCAGGCACTCTGCTCTTGTTTGTGAGGTTTGGCCTGGAACTCCTGGGGTTTATTTTTAAGATCTGTGAGCACAAACAGAGGGTAAGGAGAGGAAGTCTGATGATCATTAATACACAGACACATGGAAGGGATGTGATCTGATGGAAAATTGCCTTTTCTCTCAACGTGTACCAACGTGTATGTTATCACAATTGACATTTTGTGTTATTGAAATAGAGAGGACTTGCTCATTGAAAGTTATTTTTCCTCAATCCCCTTCTGTCCACTTCTTGGCTTTGCACACTTTTTTGCCTCAGGTTTTTTTCCAGTTTTGCCATGGCTTCTTCTTTTTGCTGTTTAAAATCCCCTTCTGTGTGAGGTCAGATAGTGAGTTAGTCGTGTCCATGACAGCACAACTGGAAGCCACACTGGAAGCTCGGGCATGCATGTGCACACAGAGCCAAGGGAAAGCCTTCTGAGACAGCTGGCTGTGGCACAGCAGTGGATCAGCCCTCAAATAAGCCGTGCTTCAGATGGCAGATAGCCACGCTTGAAGCAGCAGCTCCAGCCACCACAGGGAGACTCTTCAAAGTGCACAAAGTTAAGTGTGTGCATTAACGTGTGGCTGTGGCTCCATCATCCTTTCTTCCTGATTAAAGCATACGTAGAAAACATAAATCACCCCTTTCTGAAAGAGAACTAAAAAAAACCCAACCCTCAGAGACAACATGTGCTCTTATGGAGCTCTAATGCAAACTGTAATTAAACAAGGATCCAAAATAAGATCTTTGCTTGGCAACTATGGGCTTGATTCTTGCCATAAAACCTGGCAAGACCATTAAGTTCAGATCAGTTGAAGCAAATGTACGTGAAGAAACAGTGATGCCCCTAGGGACTCTGCAAAGCTGAATATTAGAAAATTCTCATCTGGTGATCAGCTTGTGAACCAAAGGAAGTGTAGAAATTTGCTGGCAAACTCTTCAAAACTGTTCTGCATATTGAAAAGACATTAACAGGGAGGCTGTATTTTGCCTGATACCATATCTGTTACATCTGGTATGAAAGCTTGGTACTGCCGAGTTCAGCATCAAGACTGTAATGGATTTAAGTGGGAAGGAGATTTCACCCCAAATGAGGTTATATCTGAGACAGAGTGTTGCACCTGGCTCAGCTCTGACATGTAATGTGGCGAGCTGATCGTCCTAGGGACAAATGTGCTGAAACATAGCGAGGGCTTCCTGTGCTGGGCTTGAGTCCCGTTTTCTTGGCCCTGACCTCACGACACAGGTGCAGACAACGGGGCCACACTGGTTTGAGCCAGCTCAGAAGTCTTCTAAGGTAGCAAATGTTTTCTTGATGTGCTGAAAAATGCAGCCTGTCATTTCAGCAGCCTTCTCCCTCAAGGGCTTGGCAGGAATCACAGGGTGCTTGAGCATTATCACCGCTGTCCCAATGTAGCGATCTCCTAGGTAAGTAAGGCTTATCTGAGAGACTACAGAGTGTACAGAAAAATTATTGTGAACTTTAGAGAGCTCCATAGCAGCCTAACCCCTCTGCCATTGTCTCAAGGTGTTGCACAGCACCTTTGAGGCAGCTGGCATTGTCCCCCTTTCCACCAAGTCCCACTGTGAATTGCTGCTGCCAGCTACATCTGGTCAGACCTCAATTCAGGCTTGTTCAGCAGCAAGGACCATACACACACCTGTCCTTTCTCCCAGTTTCTTCACCTTGATGCTCCAGCAGAGACTCAGGTTGTCGATTTTCAGAGAACAAGCATAGATCTCTTCTTTTTTACAGTATGGGGATGATTGTAATTTGAGAGAGATGATCCTATTCACTTCTGTAAGAAGGCAAGAATCGTTCTTGAAGGAGAAATAAAAAAGCACATTTTGCACGACAAAAAGTCAGAGTAAATTAACGTATTTTCCAGAAAACCTCACAGTGATAAAACTGATGAGTTTGTAAGACTTCAGGCAGTTGTGTCTCCCATTTTGTTTTAAGGAGACCCTGCTAGCTGTGCAGGAGACAGGAGAGCATCTGAAGGGAGCTTACAGTGGTAGGCAGCAGAGAACTCAGAAGGCAGCAACAGCTCCCAAATTCAGCAAAGCCTAAGGAATGTGTTCAAGTGTATTTCCAGTGCCTTGGCATGTCCTTACAAGTTCCTGAAAATAATGAAATTTAAGTACAGAATCAGGTACTTCTACTGAGTTGGAGCTGAGGGCTGCAAATACACAGCCAGCATCTGTCCGTGTACTACGCACTTACATCAGGGAGTCTCTGCAAGGGTGTAATTGGTCCAGGAATTCACGGGTGCATTTGGATGTCTGTAACAAAACTGCTGGGCATACACTGTGGTAGTTAGTCAGAATTTTAAAGAAGATAGTAAATAATTTCCCTAAGATAATAGGAAGTTAGATTTTGTCAATTTGTTTTGGTGAGAGAAGTTCCTCCTTCCTAAGGGTCAGAGTTTTGTTTCTCACAGTTAAAATGAGAAACATAAAAACAGAGCAGGTATCCTGCCTTTTACACTGAGTTTTCCCCCTGCTTTTCTAGATAGGTAGAAACATTCAGATTCAGTTCCAGCCTGAGTAGTCTCACTCATTCTTTACTACCCTACAGCATAAATAATTGTGGCAGAAGTGCCTTTAATATCGTGATCGTGCCTTTAATGAAATAGTTACTGGATGGGAAATGAAAAGGCAATGCAAAGCCGGCTACTGCATCAGTTACTGCTTTGTAAACTTCTTATTATGTATTTCCATATAAATACATGTCAACCAATTACATTTTTATGCAGTTTCAAGTGAATTCCAAGAGAAGCCCTGGACTATGGGTACTTTGGCAGTTCTGTGTTTGATCTAAGAGTCCTTCCATATAAATATTCAATGCTTTTCAAAGTGGAGTGGTTTTGGGCCCCCAAGCATGTAGAATTTCCCAGCTACTTTTGTGCTGAGGGCTGACCCAGACACAGCAGAATTTGAATTCTGTCCGTAAAATTGACAGCACCGGTTCTGCAGTTCTGTACATTATTCTCCCTGTCTCCCATTTAGCATGTTAGTCTGCTGACAGCAGAGTACACAGCACTTAGCAGCTGGTTTGTGGAACCATCAGTCAGGAAATTGTATGATAAATAGGAGGTAGCCAGGTTTAGTGGCACTTTATTTTGCTTCAGCAGTTTTAGCCTGACTTTGGAAAAGCCATCATGTGGTTTTTCTTAAGGGTTGCAACAGGAGATGGCTACAGTGTAGTAACTTATTACACATACACTTGAGTTATGATGTCCACCAGCTGTATTGCTCATGTGTAAATAATAAGCGGTGAGATGGATAATTATGTTGGGGTTTGATATGCAGCTCTGCTCCTGCTGACGGAGACAGCTCCCTGTGCCATGATGGAGTGCGGCTGTTTCCCACATGGAAACTACAAAAAAGATGCAACCAAGATACACAAAAGAGCTTAATGTGAGAGGACTCAGAAGGATGTTCTTTGAGATTTATAGCCCATGTGAAAATACAACTTGTTGGTGCTCTGCACAGGCCCCACAAAGGAGGACACCCTTTTTGGGTTGTTTTATACCAAGTTTCCATTTCCCAGATAGGGGAAGGTAGATTTTGCATTCAGGAAGGTCAAATGGTGTTTCACTACCTAATTGCTAGAACTAATTTTGATGGGCAGGTGCTCAGGCTGGATGGCAGGGGGACAGTGAGAAGGCTTGGCATCCTGAGTGGGATTGCTTCTTTTGTCCACGTGAATCCTCTCTGACATGAATACGGGTAACAAAATCTTTGTGGACTTACCTGTCCCCCTCAGACTCACTCTTTGGAGACAGGAGGGACAGGGAAGGATTTGCCTGTGCATCTATGAGGTCATGAGTGACTTCCTTTTCTGCTGAAACAGTGGTGGCAGACTTTGTATGGTAAAACTCCAGACATCTGCTTTTAAACCTCCTCCCTTTGGCTTACACTGCTGTCATCAAATACCAGCGAAGCAGGGAAGAGGGCAGGCAGGGAGATGTGCTAAAGCACACTTCTCATGCCCCTTTCCCCCTTCCCCTTGGCATCTGGTGAGGATTGTGTCTCAGGAGGTGGCAGCAAGCAACCTCCCCTCGGACCATGACAGTGTGTTCCTAGTCATCTGTGACCCAGTTCTCGCTCCCACTGAAGCCCATGAGCGCTCAGCATGGGGAATAAAGCTCATAACAGATTGCAAGCCAAGGTCCAGTTGGTACAGCAGAACCAGAATTAAAGCTACCACAAATCTGAGCTCCCAGCTTGCATCATAAGCCACAATTATTTTTAATTTACAGTGCCTAAACCCTGAGTCATTAAATGGCAGAAATGTGCTGTGTCTGATCACATGCTGGTGTCGTTTCACAAAATCAAGCCATGAAACCGGACAGGCTGTGTTAGATGTTTCCAGACTTTCTTGAAATACTGGGAATATTTCCTCAGAAATTATGCGAGTTACCCTTCATCCCCTGAGTTTACTCCCTCAGGGCAATGAGGTTTTTTCCTCTAGTTCTTCTCTAACTTCAAAACATAATAGTAAACCAACTCAACTTTTTACAAATGCCATGAGGAAAAATTCTTTATTTTAACCATCTCTAGCCAGCACCAGGGAACTGCTTTCATAAATAATATAATCTGAGGGGAGGTTTACATTTTACCGGGTAGAAAAGGCAGGGCATATAAAGAGAATATATCTTCAAGAATCAGTGGGCAGAATTAAAGTAGGCTCAGTTTTACTGCCAGTGCATAATTAAAGTTTTCTTTCTTTTTAGAAGTATTTTAGCAAATCTGTGACATAACCTAACATCTGTACTTCTCAGTTTTTGGTGTCGGACAAACACATGACTTCATCCAAAGCGGCAACCGGGTACTAATTGTGCAGGACCAGTTTGTTGGACACCGCTGGAGATGCTCGGCTTGGGTTTTGAGCATTTGGGAGGCAGTGACGAGCAGCACACAGCATTTTGGGGAGCACAGATTGCACCGGCGTGCTGCTGAGGAGAGCTGTGATGTGTGTGCATCGTGCCCTCCGGGGCTGGGAAGGGATCCAGCTGCAGAAGGGAGGCAGAGCCCATGGGGGCAAGAGAGACACATTCCCCCTTTTGTCAGCCTGGTCTCCGAGGTTCTCTGGAAACAGCGGGGAACAGGAGTCCTGACAGCTGCAAAATCCCCCATCCTGTGAAAGCCTGAGAGGACACGGAGCAGGGGAGCTCGCTGCAGCCATGAGCCCCTGGCTCTGCAGCCACAGGGACAAAGAAAGCATCCTTCCTTTTCAGGAGCTGTGTATGAAATGAGTCCCCCTGTTCTCGTGCACATTCCTCCAGGTTTGACCGCTGGTGGGGTGCAGTTGAACATCTCCAGTACAGCCTTTCCCTTTCAGCATTGTTGTCTGATTTACTCCAGTTTTACTTACATTTCTCAGTTTGAGATTCTATTGTAGGAACATCTGTTGTTCTGTGTACATCTATGAGGATATACTTTTTTATTGTATTGTATTCTCTCCTTAGGCTTTTCATCCTGAGATGATTTTTTTTCCTTGTTTTAATAAAAAATAAATAAATCAGGAATGCTTACAAAAGCCTTGATGGTCCTTTTGATCTGACACTTCACATACGGGCACATAATTATTTATTAAAGACTTTTTACGTCCCTTTCCATTTAAGCTATAAAAAGGGAATATTAAAATTAGTAAATACATATTCATGCAAACATTATGGACCAAACTCTCCTTTCAGACAGACCTGACTGATGGCTTCAGGGAAAGAGATTGTGACCCACAAGTTGTTGCATTGCTAACACGTGCTTTTCAATATCTGTTCTGTTTTTATGAATGTTGTTTTCAAAGAGTCATTGGAGACACTCAGATGGGAAATCTTGCTTTTTGTTTGTTGTTTTTTTCCAGATCCACCTCACCTTTTTCCAGCATTCCACCCTCCTGTGCCAATTGATGCAAGACATCATGAGGGACGCTACCATTACGAACCATCTCCCATCCCTCCTCTGCATGTGTGAGTATCCAGTGTTGCCCCTCGCTTCTGCTGCCTGAAAGAAGCCACAAGTGCAGGAACCTTTGCCATGCTTGAAACCAGGCACCTGGAACACTTTTCCGGGCTTGCCAGAGAGAGAGATTGACTTTTGGAAAGCATCAAGTTTATCTGTTCATGAAGCAAAACCCACGCTGGTGCTTGAGGAGTTCTTGTTATAATAGGTGCCTGGCAAGGGTTACCTGTGTGTTTTGCTGATATTTATTCTGTGTTATGTCATTCTATAAATACTAAATTCAAAAGTGCTGAGCCCTGTGAAACACAGCCAGACAAACATGTATTTTAATATGTCTGTATTAAGCTTGGTATTCTCCATAGCTCAAATTCCCTCTCATGCCAAAGGCTGGAGTTTTTTCCTAGTGACTGCTATGAAGCATAATGAAATTTTTGGTAAATTTTCATAGTCCCTGTTGTGTGCACATACAGGCAATCGGTTGATTGATGGGAGTGTCACCCAAACAAAATGGCAAATGTGATAGAGCACATGGTTTACACAAAGATAAAAGAAATGAATACTAGTGATAACATGCATTAGAAAAGGGTGGTAGTGGTGAAATCCTGTAGAAATAAATATTATCTTACTCTATATGGGGAAACGGATACCAACATCGCAGAATAAACCAGTTGTTGTGTCCAGAAAACTGCTATATACCATTAAAAATGGAGCTGAAAAGCAAGGCTTGATACTTTGCTAAAAGGCTTGATGTATATATTTAATCATATCTACTAATCACCTCTCATAGTGAGAAAATACAAGAAGAAAAGCACAAGTAATACTTTGAAGAATAATGCTAGTTGTTTAGATGGCAGATTGCTTTGCTATGGCTATTAGTTACAGCTGTGTAATTACATATATGCAGAAGAAAAATGAAGTTGTTTTAAAACAAGTCCTCCTCTGTGAGCAGAATTAATTGATATTAACAATCCTAACTACATGCCCAAGTACACACACAATATTTTACTAACAGTTTTTTTGGGTCAGTCTTCTATTACTGAATTGTAATTTCAGAGCAAATTTGCCTGGAGGTAAGTAATAAATCTGTGTTGCAGTCTTCTTGGGCATTAGAGGAAAAGTGGGTATTTATAGAAAGAGAGAGTACAGAAATTTGTGATTTATTCCTCAGGGTTCCTCTGATGCATCACCATTTACACCACAATCAACCACATCATAAAATATACTCAAATACATGCTTAAATTTGCTGCTAAAAACTGTTGTATGGTGAAGGCAGCATGCTCAGAGAGAGTCATTACGGGGTCATCCCAGATTCTGCAGTGCAGTCAATATCCCGCCTGGCTGTTTTTGGCAGCTGGGGGCGATGATCCTGCTCATTCTCAAGTTAGTGGGGAGTAGGGGTAGGGAGCCCCAGAAAGGGCTTTAACCTGCACCAGCCGAGGACCATCATCGAAGCCCCAGGAACTGCCCGTGAGCCTTTGAGGAGGCTTCAGGGAACCTGTGCCTGGCTGTGTTGGCTGAGCTGAGCCCTCTCTGGAGCCTCGGTCCCATGAACTCAGTCCATAACAGGACACCCCATGTCCCCAGGCAGGGCTTTTGAGTGGGTAGACCATTGCAACCTGCTTTGAGTGACAGTGGGAAATCAGGACTAGCAGCCTACACTGCTGTCAATTCCAGTATTTCTCTAAGAGCCCCAAATGATGCCGGAAATGCTGGTTTCATGCCTTATTTGGCATTTTGACCCCAAATCAATGCTCCTTCTGCAGAAAGGTCCTGTGCACTCCTGCTCCCTGGTTAGGTGGTGATTGAGCTGGGCCCTGCAGAGGTTTATTGGAGATGAGGAGATCTCGATGTGGTATGATCTGACCTCAGACAGCTGCTTTAGAAATACCCTCTGATATCAGCCCAAGCTTTAAACTCAAATTTTCCTTGATACAGGCCGTTTGTTTTTCCATTAACATCTGTTAATTCTTCTGCTCCTTTGGTTTGTGTCACCATTGGAATGATGAGCTGCAGTGGACCCTTGGAGCTCTTGTGGTTGCTGTGATTAAACATAAACAGGTGATTAAGCAACTTAAAAAATAAAAATAAATCAGTTGGACTCCAGCAGCTTGTTTTCAGATGTTAAGGTTTGTCATGCTTTTGCAGTTTTCAGGAGTACGTTTCAATGTACATGCACGTGAGCCCAGCAGCCAGTTGTACTGAGCCTGGTGTGAGTATCACTTAGAAATGATCTCACTTAGGATCACCTGGGATCGTTTGGAGCCATTATTTGAACTGCTGTCCTAGCACCCATTAAAAAAAAAAAGAAAAGGAAAGAACAAAAAAGGAAGTAAGAACTGGATTGAGAAGGTATTTGAGAATTCTGGAAAAAACAAAGCATCAAGAATACCAGTCAGGATGCAAATGTTTACCCACAGCTTCATCAATGACTTTTTCTTCTCAGCTTCACAATATTCTCAAATGTGTGTATGTAATATAAATTAAAAAAAAAAAAAGAAAATAAGGAAAAAAGGCAAAAGTTGGCATGATTCCAGTTATCCAAACCCCTAGAAATACGTTCCAGAACCCGTCAAGCCTTAGTAGAATTAAGTTTAGGTGTAAAACAAGTGAAGGAGAATTGTGACGAGGGCCTTGTGTGAATGATACCTCCAGTGTCTGCCCACAATTTTGAACAATGGCCAAGTGAAAAAGAAAAAAGAAAGGAGGAATTTTAAAGGTGTTACAGGGCTCTTACGTACTTGTAGCTCAAAAAAGGTATATGTATTTATATGTATAATTCTTATAGTATAATTGCTGATGGTCAGAACTGTTGTATCCCAAATTTCAGCCTGGAGCCAATTTTTATAATTTGAGTTATAAACCCCTAAAGTAAGGGTTTATGTTTATGATGGAATTGCTGACAGATGCTTATGTATAGTAGGAGTAGCAGGCACTGCTGTAATTATGCTATCGTATCCTATCATTAAAGATTTCAATTGAAAGAGGTTTATAAATTGCTCTTCCTCTTAGATAAACCACCCTACATTAAGGCATCAACGATATGGTGCAGAATTAAATTAAAATCTCATAAAATGAAATATGTTCTGTATTAGCTGTTTGACACTTAATTTGCCTCTGAATGAGTAGAGGAAATCACAAATTAACCTGCCTTTGTTTTTCCAGCCATGGCTTATTAGGTGTTAGAACAACTGCAATTACAGCCCAATAATAACCCCGAACCCTTATGAATATGTACTGAAATGTGTCACTTCGTGTTACCAAAACCTGTTTGTTAGGACTGTGTAGTTCTCCTGGCATTTCTACAGTACATCTTTGCTTTATACTTCAGGGAAGATGTATGAAACTTCAGTTGTTCTTAGCAGCAGCCTACGAATAGCAAAATTGAAGCTGGAGCTTGTGTTTTCCTTTTATTATTATTTTTTTTCCCAATTCAAGGCATGAATCTTAGTTTTTAAAAAAACAACCAAAAAACCCCAACCAGTAAATGGTAATTCAGTTTTGCTGCTTTCCATTGAACCAGGAAGTTAAATTACTTCATAAACATCAGAAGATTAAAACAAAGCAAAAGAAGCATGGCTTTAGTAATCCCACTCCTTTCTTTGTTTTTATTTGTTGTTTTTGTCCAGCTCTTTCCTAATTTTTGAAACTGATTTCCAAAATATGGTACTAAAGCAAGAGCTGAAGCTCAGCTCACGCTTTGGTCCTTGGCATTTGCTAGGCCATCCATTAGAGTGTGATGCCTTCTCTGGTTGGTGTGCAGTGGTTCAAAATCATGCTGCTAATGAGGGTGTTTATTTGAAATTAATACCCTGACTGTGCTGTTTTTCTTACTCCTCAAGAACTAAATAACAAATTCATTATTGGCTAGCTCTTCCAGTTCCTTGATGTCTTTGTTGATGTTGTCTTTGTTGGAATGAAAGCTGTAGGCATTGAGCCAAGGAAGAATAAGGGTGTCTTGTCTATTTTTATGACAGCACAATTGTAAATAATTTTATAGTCACAGAACTTTTAAAATCTGACTTAGCCAGGGTAAGAGTTTTTATTTATTAATTAGAAAAAGGCTCCTGAAGCAGAGGCAAACTCCTACTGATGGATT
Organism: Sclerurus mexicanus; assembly: GCA_013396755.1. NCBI lineage: Eukaryota > Metazoa > Chordata > Aves > Passeriformes > Furnariidae > Sclerurus > Sclerurus mexicanus. The sequence continues at coordinate 930,254 of VWZF01001604.1, read as the reverse complement.
TAAATGCAATGATTTAGGAAGCTGCCGTTCTTGACCACTCATTTATTCCCATCCTGTGATGGAGTTGCATTAACAGGATGCTCCCAATCTGCTTCATTTCAGTCGGGTTGCAGAGCATTTGAAGGTGAGCTACCCTGATATTCCCAGGCACTGTGAAGAAGGGAAAGAAGGAGTGTCTCAGAGTGGTTAATGCACATGTCGCAGTAGAAACTGCTAGCCATAAGTTTGATAAGGACGTTCAGGTTTCCCCAGCCCCATCACTGACATTTTGATTTTACCTTTTGCTTTCATTTCAAAGCTCTTATTTCTTTCAAAAACCTCAGTGTTTAAATCTCTGAAATCTTTCACCTGCTGCTTTACCTCGGTGTACCTCTAAGCTGTAGACCTGGCAAGGAGTCCATCAGCTTGTCAGAGCATTCATTGATCCTTTCACAGTGGGAAGGAGAGCCCCACCCAGCATGAGAAACATCACTCATTGAATTGGCTTTAATTACTTTAAGGCTTGGAATGGGCTTTATGGTTTAGCCAGGAGCCATTGAAGAAGAAAGGCTGGGAAGCTCTTGGGACAGGAAAAGATGACTGTAGTTACAGCTTTCCAAAATCATCCGTGAAAGTATTTTCTGTAAGGAGGGAGAAATCTTGTATTAAATGGGAAACACCCTAAGGAACCTGTCCTGGGAAGTGAAGGCATGAAGAATAAACAGCTGCTAATAGCCCAGAGGATTTTTGTAGAGGAGGAATCAGCATGGTCTGGTGACTCCTTAAGGTCATTCAGCAGATCATTTTCCTTCAGTGCCAGGCCTTTTGCAGAGCTGGGGGGGAGGACGCCTGTGCCTAGACCAGAACTGTGATCCCTCACCCAGTATATGACTGTGTCGCATCATTTCAAACAGTGAATCAGTGTTTTGTTTTGGTCCTTCTTGTTTAGGAATATTTACCTTAAGACTTGCAGATCGTAAATTCTCCTTTGCAAGCGTGCTTGCAGAGCAGCTTCAGAAACAGACTGTGTTTGAAAACTATCTGAAGTTACAAAATGTTTGGAAAGCAAATTATTGGTGGCGTACAATGAATTGCAGGAAAAAAAACAACTTATGTGTTTCTCTTACATTTTTGATTCCGAGAGACACTTAAAAGGAAAAAAAATGGTAGGTTAAAATGTGGGTAAAATAGATAAATATTTTTGAATGTAACTAGTTTACAGAAGTTCAGCTGCACTGAATTATTTAAGGAAGCTGTAGTCTGAAGTTTCTACACAGTCAATTCCACTCTTCTGTATTTCTCACAGACTTGTTCTCTCCCTACTAGAAAAAGTAGCAGTGAGAAAAAGCTATCTTATTTCAAAGTTCATTTCTGCTGGAAAATAAATTCTACATCAAGGAAGGGTTCGCTGCTAAAATTCATGCCAGTTTTTAGCAAGCACATTTACATGAAAGTCAACAGAATTGCCTCTGAGCGCCCCAGATTATATTTGGTTCACATCATTCATCTGTTTCTGTGGCGGATAATACTTTGTGACATAATCATTTTCTCTGGAGTAGCTAATTGTAATGCCAAGGAACTACAGTTTCATAAAGTAGAAACAATAGCAGCAGATAAATATTGCGTTAACAGAGGCCCTTTGTTCTTTTCCTACAGCCAGCTTGATTTTGGGCTGTTTGGGGGACTTACAGCAATTGAAATAAGAGGAAAATTTGGTGAGACTCTTAACGTAGAAGGAAAAGCTTGTAAAACACAGTGGTTTGTTTTGTTGAAAATCCTTGGTAGAAACTTCTTGCAGATAATTTTTTTCTTTCCTTTTTCTTTTAATGTTGAGAAAAGCACTTGAGAGGCAGCAGCCCCCAGCCCTAATGCTGGCCACTTCTCATCCTACAGTCACTCAGGGGTAGCAGCAACCCACAGGGTATCTCCCCGGTGCACCACAGAGGGAGGGAAGGACGGGAATGGTCCTCAGGAAAGCTCCTCTGCTGGCCCAAACCAGCCTTATCCTCACCCGAGAGGCAAAGGTTTGTCTGGTGGAGCCCAGTGCCCTGAAAGGGGTTCTTTAGGATGTTTTCATGGATTACGGTGTTGCAGAGAAGCAGTCCCAAGGTTTATCAGCACCAAGGTTTCCATCAGCACTCGTCACCACTGCCACTTTGCTGGTTTTACCCCGTCTGGGCAGTTCACAGTCCTTAGGTGAATTCTCAGCTGCCGGTGAGAAGTGGTTCCCTAAGGTGGGCTTTCAAACCAGCGTGAATTAAGAGATGATGGAAGCAAAAAGAATGGCCAGCAAAGCCATGCCTGGGGATGCTGCTCTGTGTAACAATTTTCTGTGGACTGAGGAATAACTAGGCATGACTTCGAGCTGCTGTGGCACTCCCCGTGGGCAGATGTGCAATACGAGTGTGCATATTTGTATGTGTGTGCATGTGTCCTCTCTACATAACAGGGTGAGTGTCTTTGCTTGTGTTTATCACGGACTGAATAATTATAGATCTCTGCAGTTAAAACTAATGGAAAGAGCTACTCATAGTCTGGGAAAGATTGAAAAGTAGTGGGAAAACATTAACAAAACAAGTAGGAAAAATATTCATTGGCAAAACTCTTGAGAACACGTGGATCATTACCTTAATTGAACATTTAACCAAAAATATATAGAATAACTGCAATGCTTGAGTTCTGCTGCTTGAAATTTCTATTATCTCATTCTGTTATCAGCTTCAAAGAATGCACACTCTAAATATAGTTCACATTGAGAGGCTCTGAGCCTGTGGTTTCTTGGACAAAATTCCAGTGTTCTTTGTGCTGTAGTCAGCAGTATTAGTCGAGTGAGCAGATATTGACTGTGGTATTCACGTGCAGTGAACCAGAAGCAAGCCAAGTCTATAGAGGCTGCTGTCAAACTTGTTGCAGTGGCCTGTGAGGTACTGGACTGTGACAGACTCCTTTTTTTTCAGTACAATTCTTCCACTCATGTTAAATCTTGCTTCAAAGAGAACTGAAATGTTACAGTCTTAGCTCCTTTTTTTTTTTTTTCTTTCTTTCTTTCTTTTTTTAAAGTGTACTGGTGAGACTCATGTGTTGTGAATTGGAAGTTCCTAAAGTGAGAGTAGGTATAAACTCAAAGAAATTTGAGCGATGAGTACATCTGCAGTTTAGGAACACAAAGCATCTGCATCATACTCTCACGCAATCTTTCCCTGGCTTAGACTCCGTCCTCCCCCAACGAAGACATCAAGTCCTATAATCTTGGAATATGGATTGAATGTAGTTTAGACCTTTTCTTTCCCAAAGGATGAAAAACCAGAAGTTAAATGAATACCTTGTTTATCTTTTAGTCACTGCATATATTTATAAGCTTATATTTGTTTGCATATTTGCAGCAAAACATAGGCTTTTGGGCTGGTGTCAGCTTTGCTTCTGAGATGTAGGAGACTAACTGGCTGTCCCTTGCTTATTGTCTGTTATATGATGCTTGGAAAAAACCCCAGTGATACCTTAATTTCACCCAAAGGAATGTGCTCAATGGGTATATTATCTGTGTGCCTCAGGGTAGGCTGGGCCAGCAGTTATGACTGATGTTATCGATTAATGGAGGAAACAGTTTAAAAATAAATGTTATGCTGTTTGATTTTTGCTTTTAGGATCCATGACCAAAAAATGACTTGGGACATTATTTTAGAGGAAGGTTTACATGGAAACTGGGCCCTGTGAAGTTGCCATTGAAGAGCAGGTGCTTAATCCCTTCCAGCACTGCATGTGTAGGTTTGAGTTTGCAATTGTGACTGCATTTATAGTTAACTTTATAGGGGTGTTGGCAATTTTCTGGAGAGTCTGTGAAGTTTATACAGAGAGGCAAAACATCCCGAAGCGCATGAGTCAGGAATACAAAGCTTCTGAAGGGATGAACTGACCTATCATTTTTTTGAAAGCATTATTTATGAGGTGGTGTGACCACTGGTGTTAAGGATCAACAGAAAATTAGGGAGTATTCCACATGAGGGAGAATTTCTAAACATATCAGATTTAAGTGGCTATCTCTTTAAAGAAACACATCTCTCAGTCCTCTATCTCCTGTTGAAACTCAGCCTAGATTTATCATGCCTTTTCCACTGGCCCATGGAAGGAAAGATTGATAGTCTAGTCCAGTTTATAGAGGCCACCAACGCAAATAGCCCCATTTAACAACATTGTAGACAGATTTGGCAGAGAGGGCAGGAGCCGAATGACCAGGGGCGACCAGGTGTTCTCTGCTTCGCCCTGAGAGATCACTGTCAGTGTATATCATCAAGACAGTACCAAGAAAGCTTCTCTAGCTGCCTCTGTCTTCGTTTGCCATCCTCCTTCCTTGGACATCAGACTTCCACCCTGACGCTTTTTCTGGGGACTGTGTTTCTGCTCCTGTGATTAAATTTAATTGCAGAGGTGCTGAGGGAGCAAATGTGTAGGTTGTCCTGCCTGGGCTGGTGTGTTCCACGTTGGCCAAGTTTGTTTCCCTTGGGGTTTCCATCTTCAGGCGTAACTACCTACTCTGTTTAGAGAACTAGTAACGTTTTCAGCATGCAGATAATGCATTTACCTCAAAGACTTCAAAACTGAATGTACTACTTCTCCAAAAAGTGTGCAGTCAGAACATTAATTTGCTTTATTATTAATGCTTGTTCTTCATGTATTTCCCCTACAGTCACATTAGAAGTGGTGTTTCCACCCATTTCTGCTTCTTGAGGTTGTTAGAAGCTACAGCTTTGCCCAGGAAATGCTTTTTTAGCTCCAGTTTTTCACACAAATAGAACAAGAAGAGCAGTGTGAAGCCTTCATCTGTTTCTTCTGATGGCCATGGTGTTCCAGCCATCACATAGTCCCCATTTGTGAGAACTGACTTGTCAGGACTGCACAGCAGCAAAGTGGCTTTCAGCGTCTGCAGATGCTGGCAGAGAAAACATGAGACATGACTGTTGGCAGAGTATCTTTCTTCCCCCCCCCCTAACTTAGCAGCATTCACCTGTGATATAAGTGATGCTTCATATACCCATGAATCCTACTGCCCTCGTGGATGTTGGTACAGATCCGTGACTTGCACACCTTGTGGTGGTGCTTTGAGGACGGGAGAAGCCTGGAAGCTGGTGTGTTTTAGTAAGGTCCTTTACTCACAGTCCTGGGTGAAGCATACATGTGCACTTACAGCTGGTATTGTCACTCAGGTGCACTCTCAAAGTGGGTTTTCTTCCCCAAATCGTGTATTTGTCTTGGGGGAGGGAGGAGGCATTTCAGAAAATAATCCTTACATTTTATACAGAAATGTATAGAGATAGAATTTTATAGAGGAATTTCTGTACATCTGTATAATCTTTTTTTTTTCCTGCTGCAAGTAGTAGTGCTAGATGAGAAATTCTAGCTGATACTCTGTTCAGTAACAGTCACTAATCCTTGGGAATATCAATTTTGGGCTGTCTGCTTATGTTAGTACAGAGATTTGAAGCAAATCCAGCCATACCTCAACAGAAATGCTTAATGCTGAACCTTCACATCGCTGTTTCTGTCAGGATCTTTAAAATTAGAATTTTAGTCAAGCGATCCCTTTCACAATCAAATCTGGGTAGCAAGTGCAATAGGAGAGACATTGAATCACTGAATCTGTCTTCTGTTATTGCCACCTTGCTTTTTTTTTAAATGGTGAAGTTATTATTTTAGCACATAAAAGTAGAATTAAAGAAAAGATTTCTCTCTTTTCCAAATCTCAGTTTTGTGATATTGTGGAAGTGACTTACAGTAGGCACTAGAAATGAAAAGGTTTGTTTTGCTTTGCTTTTGAATTTGGGGAAAGAGTGTTTCTTGGCATCACAGAAAAACACTGAGGACAGTGTTCATTTGAGGGTAACATGAGAGGCTTTTCATCAGCTTTCAGGAGAAGGAACACCTGCCTTATTTAAGGGAAGAAAAGACGCTGAAATTTGCTGAAACAATAGTGAGCGTGGCAATCTTGAGTGTGGGGTAGGAAGGGTTTAAAAAATTGAATCAGTGAATGAATGAAACGAGAAGTACTTAAGTTTTGCAAGTGCTAAATACTTCCTTCTCTAAAAATGTAAACCCACTAAGTTATGGGAATAATAACACAGTAACTGAAAATACTGTTTTTGAGAGAACAGAATATTTGTGAAATTTATATATATCAGTTGATGTCAAAGTTTGATTTTACTGTGTGGGTCATACCCCTCACAAGAAAAACTACCCGTGAATAGCACATGAGTTTTGTTGAGGTTTAGGACCAGCCTCAAGCTCTTCTCTCTGGTCAGGTAATCCCCCTGGTGGATGCGCTAATCTGGTCCTCACGCCTGGATCCCAGTTAGCACTGCTGCACATACAGGAGCACTCTGTGCGTGCAGACTGCACCCGCCTCTCATCTGTGAGCGGCGGAGAGAGAAAGGGGGGAATTGTAGAAACCAGTTCAACTCTCTTAGCTTTGTACCCTTTGGTTGTTTTTCTTCTTCTCCCTGTCCTTCATACATGCATGTGTGCGTACTTTCTGTGTCCTGCATAATGACTCCAAGGCTATTTTTAAAAGACTTTCAGGCATTTTCTGAATGTTTTTGAACCAGTTCACCATTTACCAGTATATTGCTTTTATAGAGGTCGTCTTTGATGAGTTTTTTGTCATACGCACCCACTGAAGTTTCAGTGTACTCAAGCATTAGAAAAGCCAGTATTTGAGCGTCTTTGTTTTCTTTGTTGAGCTGTTTATTTTGCTTTCTTCCCACACAGTTCCCTGGCCTCGCTCTGACAACTGCTTTTCTGCATGAATTACATTCCTCGGGGCCGCAAGTCTCCTAATTCTTCCAGTCGATTTGATTCCTGCCTGTGTGATTAGTCCTCTGCTTCAACACACAGTTGGTCTTTGCCAAGCAGGCTGCTCGCTAAGTGCCTTTAACATGAAGACCTAACTACATTTTTTAACCTCATTAGTGTGTAGGGCACTGCTTCATTCTGGCTTAATAACGTGGCCACTATAGAATCATCACTTGCTTTAAACCAGGTTACAAAAAGGTTACCGAAGTTGTCTGGTTTTCTTTTTGTAGGACTGTGCTTTTGCTGGATGTTTGCTTTTTTTCAGCACATGTCCATTTTTAGCGTGTACGTTGCTTTTTGAAAGGAGACCCATCGATTTTACTGAAGTAGATGTGTGGTGTTGAGAAATTTCGTATTTGTATGGTCAAAAAGAAACTCGGCACCTATTTGGAAATAGCAAGACTAAGTAATAAAAACAGTAAGAAAATGTGATTTTGGACAAAAAATGGCCAGAAGGACCCTGAGATGAGCTCAGCTGGATAGAGCATGGTGCTAATAACACCAGGTTTGTGGGTTTGATCCCTGTATGGGCCATTCACTCAAGAGCTGGACTCACTGATCCTTGTGGATCCCTTCCCCCTCAGAATATTCTGTGAAATTAATGCCTATGCTGGTAAGGCTTGGGAGAACTGATAAAAATTCCCTACTTCTTTCAGCTTTTGAATTACAAAGGCCTCATCCTCACCAGTTTAAACGCAGACTGTAATGCTGGATTTACAGTCTTCATGACTTCGCTTTGTCTCGTGGGTTCAATTTTTACCTGAACGTACTGCCACTAAAATTTAGATTTCGGTTGCAATCGTGGATAAACTCGAATGGAAAAGACATTACAGGGCTTCCAAATGTTGTAAAGGCAGAAAGGAAAAAAAAAAAGTTTCCTAAGAAGACAGTGTCACCGGGGAGCCGGGGGAGGAAAGGAGGCTCTGGGTCACATGCCACTTGTGATGGTGCATTTGTGCAGTTGCATAGCACAGCCACTCAGAGGGTGAGACTTCATGATTAATGGTGTTTATTCTTGACAGAAGCCTCCTTTATTTATCTGCAATACAGTTTAGTGATTTTATCAGTCACCTGAATGAAAAATATTCAGTCATACCAATATTGCAGTGTAAATTGAGTAGAGTCACTTTTTATTATATCTTTCAGCCTTATCATCTGCACAGTAATTTTCTAGCAGGGGTTTGATATAGAAAGGCTGGATTTAGCTGTACTTGACACAAAGCCTCTTCAATTTCCCCTAAAAGTTCAGGCTACTCTTAGAAATGTGTATAAATATATATATATAAAACCCTCTTATCCAACCAATTTCAGGATTTGAAAGACTAAAGATAAAATGTGCAAACCTGGATGTGAGAAATGTTGTTCCCGTGAAAACACCTAATAGCTCTGAAGCCACTGGTGAAATGCTCTTTAGTGTTTAAGCTTGCGGCTTAGTGCGGTTCTTTTTGCATGGCTACGTAGTCTGACTTTCTTCTAATCAATCATCATCCAACTCCAATCAGCATACAGGCAGAGCCTATCGTTCATCCTGGGTGTAATTTCAGAGTTGAAGACTATAATGGCCACATACAGCACATTAGTCACTGCGATAACAGCTAGTGGCACTCCTGAGGAAGGGGGGGACGGGGGAGAAGGGGAATAAAATTCTTCTCATTCTCACAGTGCATTAGTGAAATAGGAGCAAATGTTAAACAAATGTTTATTCAATTGGCTGACTTAACAACATTAAGTGTGAGAAAGCTTCTGACACTCCTTTTTTTTTTTTAGGGAGGAGAGGAAGGGGCAAGGGAAGGAAGAAAGGGGTACAGGAGTGCAGTTGGAATTTCTGTATGCCCACATACACATGTGGTGGGGCCTCTGTGGTTAAACACTTCAAGAGATGGCAAGCTCTGCCTGTAACCTAGAGGAGGCTGAAATTTGAATAGCAAATGAGACCACCTTTAGAGCATCGAAAGAGAATTGCAGAGCAGAGAAGTTTGCTGTAGGAATGCAGTGGGTAATTTCACTGCCCAGTCTGTTATTGTTAACAACAGATAATGAGTAGGTTGTAGAACTTTCAGATTCTCCTGCTGCACTTTGTGCTACAGTGTAGTTTGAAGAGGAAATGGTGTGTGGAGGTCCACGGCAGTCTTATTCAAATAACATTTGCTTGTCCTGTTCATCTGTTTTATATTACTGGTGATGATTTCTGCATCAAATGCAGCATTGATACTTTATTCTTGATATATTACTGACCACAAGTCAGTAGACTTGGAATCAGCTGAAGGCAGGGGAGTTAAAATGTACCAGCACTGAGGTTTGGGCTGTGCTATGAAGGTATAATGCCTTACTCACAGTTTATAGAAGTCAGCACAAACTGAGCAAAATAAGGCAATGCCTGGGTCAGTCTCTAGCAAAAGCAAGTGATGACAACCACATTGCATCTTGTTAGCATTACTTTTATTTACTGTTTACATGACTGCAGTGTCCAACAGCTCTGTGCAGGATGGGAGCTCTGCTGAGCATTGTGCAAATACAAGGAGCTCTGCCAGGAAGAGCTCGCAGTGAGACCTCTTTGGCAAATGAGCTCTGGTGAGTCAGCTCTGATGGCCTTGGGAGTCACCAGCCCCAGCTGTTTTCCTCGCCCTGGGGATAATCCCTTGTTCCTCAGCAGGGTTGTGTGCCTTTGCCCTGTTTACAGTCTGGCAGCTTTGCTCTGGCTCCCTGAAACAGAGCAATGAAGTGGCTGGAGGCAGAGATGTGCTGCCTGTGCTGGACGGGGCAGGACTGGGTAGTTGGGGACTTGCAGAGCCTACACAAGTCCTGCGAAATTTTGCAAGATAACCTCTGCTAGAAGCCTCGAAGGCAAGTGGCATTTGGAAGGAGTAGTTATAGTTGGTCACTTTTTTGTATGTTTGCACCCTTTGTACAAGCAAAGAAACTGCCAGGTCAATCCGTGTAATGCTCCCCTCGTCAGTGATTTCTCTGCAGCATCCTGAGAAGGGTTTGAAGGAAGGAGAGGCAAGCTGGGATGCTCTGTATGCAAGGACCAAGTGGGCAGTGTTTCAGAGCAGTGCCAGGGGCAGTGACAGTGGTGGGTGGATGGACAGAAAGAAGATGAAAAGAGATTACCACTGTGTGAGGAGGAGAACAAAAAGGCTCGACTTGACTTGGGAAACACTAGGAGACAGTAGTTACTTTTATTTGCATTTTTCATAATGAAGGAAATAAATCAGTCAAAACTTTATCAGCATACACATTTAAGGAATGCATGTCAAGACTCCAAGTCAGGTCCTGTGTAATGGAGTGAATGTACCTTTACTCCACGTATGTGAAGCAGCAATTGCTTGCTGTAGTGAATGCAGGTGTCACTGCGGGCTGAAGGTCACCAGTGTTACCGCTGACCTTCTGTAGAGAGCATGGTAAATAATGGAGTGAATATTCATCGCTTTCCATGGCATAAACTCTTCTTGAGGGAATCCACAAGCTGATGGCTGGGTTATTTATGAAGTATTACAAGTGGCAGAGGGTGGATGTAAAAAATCTGGGTCTGTGTTCAGGCAGTCTGTCAGTTGAAAAATAGGAATACAGTCACTGACTAAGGATTTAGTGCCTTGATTAATGTAGCCAATTTTTAACTGTAACTATAGAATGTTAACACTTCCCAAAGAAGGAAAGGGGAACCAGAGTAATATTCTTTTGCTGTCGGTCATCTCCTAATTGTCGTGCATGATTTCCAGCACCATGAACATCTCTTGTGCAGTCATTTGTGTCTTTCTTTTCTGCAATTATACCTTTAACTTTATGAGGGAGAAACTTTTTGTTCTATCCCCAAGTGAGGTTATTTGTATGTTTCAGGAATGTACATTCCAGGACTGCACACATTTTGGAAGACATTGACTTGGCCCTCAGTGGGAAAGTGTCTTTGCCTGTGTACCTTGAACCCTGATCTAGCTCTTCTTATGCATGAACTACATAGGCACCGACTCATTCATGGTTTATTTCAACATTTATCTGCTGCTACCGAATCAGGTTCTGTGACTTACTTCCCCATGCTGACTACAGTTCCAGTGTGCATTTTGGAGGAGAAGTGAGCAAATATTCGCTAGGTATTGGAACATGGAAAATGATATAGGAAATAAAGAGTTTTTTCATATTAGGACTTAAATATTATTTATTTATATTTTTTCTTCTTCGTTTCCACCATTAGGAAAATATAGTTAACAGAATTTACTCTTTTGCAGCACTTGAACTGTTTGACATGAAATGTGCTCTGACATTCCCATGTATTCAGATAATTCTTTAAATGTTCATACTCAATTTTTTAGTTTTCCTAAGTCCAAGAACGTGATATAGCAGCCTTGATGCAGTGAGTGGTTTTAGGGGAATGGACTGCCTATTTTAAGATGCAAATTCTGGAAAAAAAATAAAAATTAAGTATTAAAAAATTATATTGATTTCCTAGACTATATATTTATGGATTTGAATGTTTACCAATTCAATTAGAAGCACAAAGAGAAAAGGAATTGCATTTTCAAAATGCTCAGTGCTGGCCTCAATCTCCTTGCATTGAAGTTTCAGAGCTCAACTTTCCTAATATAAAAACCTGTCAATAGCCAGTTGTTGACTGCTGGTGCTGAAGAGTCAGTCTGTACAAGCAACTGTGGCATTAAACATACCACACAAATTTAACATGGCAGATACTACTACAAGTGGTAATGTTTTGTGGGCAGGCATCAGATTACTGCAGGAAGTAAAAGAAAAGGAAAAAGGAAAAGTATCATAGTCGGTTTAATGAGTTTAATATTTTTCAATTCTCCAGGCAGGACTGAATTGAACAGATATCAGAGAAACAGTGTGGATATCATTGGTATGAGAGTTATGCCATCAATGCTTTCTCCAGCATTGAATAACGCACTGTTAAATGATTAAATATCGAGGTTTGAACTTTGACACTTTCATAATATAACAAGATGGATGAAAAGGCAATAATAAATTAGGTTATGTTACAATATTTCATCCCACTTCGTTGACAAGCTTTGTTCTGTGAGATAGATTATTGTTCCATCTGTAACCTCAGCTCAGTGTCATATTTACAATGTTATAGTTAAGAATCACTTGCTGTTTTCAATATAAATGTATTTTTCAACAGATTCATAAAAGAGCCATTTAAAAATTTATCAGGACAAAACTTGGCATTAAGATTTCCAGTCCTAGAGTTATAGTTTCCTTTAAAATCAGAAAGGGCTTAAATCACCATGATTTTTTTTTTCCAAGACACATTGTGCTTAGAAGAGGTTTTTGCCCAAGCACAGCTTAAAGTTATTTGGAAACCATTTATGATAGATCACTTCTCTAACACCAAGCCAACCTCAAAATTTTCATCTAGATTTTCCTGTGACACAGACCTTTGTGTCTGTCCTGAGTGGCTTTTCATCTGCTTCCAGAAAATATATGCTTCCAGAAAACATTGCTATTGAAGAATGTGCTCTGCCGAGAGCAGGGGTCATAGCATGCTCTGAAGCCTGCTGTAGTTTTCACCGTTGCAAGAGATACAGGAACAGGGACAATTTGCACTGTATTTATATTTTGGCATGTCTTAAAACTGTTCAAGGACTCTGAAGCAAGCTAAGTACCCTGAGGCCACTAATCAGCCAAAATTGCCCCTGGCTGAGCTCAGGATCTGCACTGCTGGCAGCTGTTCTGGATGGAGCCCTCAGGGCTGTGGTGTAACTTGACTCCTCTCCTGTCTTTGTCCCTATCTCCTTCTGCACTTGACTGGTCCAGCCCAGACCTGGTTTGTCACTTTGCCTCGTCTCAGACTGCTGATAGACCATGTTACCAGTACCTGGCTCTGGTCACTCAGCTCAGGTCTGGTGGCATGGGGTGCATTGCCTGTTTGTGGCTCCTGGCTTGCCTTCCCTTAGGGAGCAGCTTGCTTCCCTTAGGGGTCCTTTGCTGCTTACCAGCACCCTGAACTGGGTCTCTTTCCTTCCCATCCCCTCCTTCAGTTCCTGACCTAACCACCCTTACACAGTTACATGCATAAATCCACGTAGGATATTTTCATGGACTTGGGGCTGGTCCTCTGCCTGGCTCTTCACTAGGTCCACATGAATGATGTAACTGTGTGACTGGAGAAAGTGCTCCTGAATCCTGTCAGTATGGCACTGATAGTTGGAAAGCTCTGTGTTGGCTTTCCTACCTGAGCACTTGCGCCTCTAGTCATAGCCAGGCAGTATTTCACCTGCACACCTTGGGTGCTCCCTTAGAACCAAAGAAAGGGATAGGATTTGAGGTTGGACAATCTGATCTTCTCCACTGTAAAACTGGCTAACTCTTAAGTACAAAACCAGCCTAAAATATGTGGTGGGAGTCCCCAGTTCTCTCTGCTTATAGGAAGAATGTATGACACTTTCAAGATAACACTAGATGAAGATCTGTGCATGCAGATAATTTTGAAATACATATAACTTGCTCATGCTTGCTGCATCACCTCTCAGATTCCCAAGATCTTCCTTCCCCAGTTAAAAAAGGGCTGTATGACCTGAAAAGGAAATTGCACTTAGTTCAGTTTTTGTGGTGTTTCAAACCCAAGCCTGCTGCTAGGCAGTCTTCTTGTGCAGAGTTCATCTGTTGCAGCTGTAAGCAACAAAACAAAATGACACACCATTTTCATGACTAATAACTGAAATCTTACATATAGCTCACCCATGGGTCAGCAGTGGCCAGGAAAAACACTTAAAAAAACCCAAACTGGCTTCACATGTTTTGTGATTTGCCACAGTCTGCTCACAGCTCCTGAACTGGGGTGACCACATAAGTGCAGACACCTCTGTAGCATTCATCCAAGAAAAGTGTATTACCAGTAGGAAAAAATACACCTGTTTGCCCTTACACTGATCTCACTGCCTTGGCATGTGTGTGCCACAGGCCTGCTGAGCAGTTGAGATTACCCAGAGCATCACAGGGACAGGAAGAAGGTGGCAGGCTGGATATGGGTGGGGAGTGGGAAATCTTGTGTTGGATATGGAAGCCGTATGGCACACATGAGATTTTGGCACTTTAGCAGTGAGCAGGAAGGCCTTCTGGACAGAAAGGAGGAGACACCTTCACAGCCAGCCCTGTTCTGTGTTCCTTCTCATTTATGTCAAGGTTGTAGACAGAACGAAGGTTACTGAAAAAATAATAAAATAATCCTAATGTGACAGGATAAAAATTAGTGATGAAACGCAGCCATAGGATCTCTTCTACACACAAACCTGGAGATCTCCAAGTTAGTCTTATTGAAAGTATGATAGGCTTTGTATTAAATTTGAGTGGAGTTTGCAGGATCTCTAGGAGCAGACACAGAGGTCCTGATTCAGAAAAGACCATGCATCTGCTTGTCTCCCTCTCTTAAGTGGTCTGTCATTTAACAGGGCATCCCCTGCATAGGAGAGGATGCAGAGCAAGTTCTACCTTCCCATGCTTTACATGAGGCATAAATTTTCAGGCAGTATCAGTGAAAATCTCCTTGCCTTTTCTCATTCCGAAGCCTCATTGCATCCTGTGAAGTAACCTCAGACCCGAGGCAGAACACTGTCTGCCAGGATGCACAGCTGGGTTGCAGGACACTGGGCCAAAGGGTCCTGAGTTTGGAGGAGGGACCCCAGCTTTTACCCTGCTCATGACAGCAGAGTTGCACTAGATGACCTGCAAAGGTACCTTCCAACCCAAACAGTTCTGTTGTTCTATACATGTGAAATAAAAACTGTGGGGATAGACAGCTGCCCACATCTGGAGATTTGATTTGCTTGTCGCTGAATGAGTGTCTGCAGACCCACTCCTGGGCTGTACTGTTTGCTGTTTGCAGGACAAAAGTCATTCTTTATCGGTACACAATAAAGCTGCAAAGCAACAGTAAGGGTGTCTGGCTGCACCCTTTCTAAAAGTCACATTTTAGTTTGAAGGAGGGAATTAATACTTGTGGAAGATGTTCACAGTGAAGTTTAATCACAGAGGGAAAGGAAAGGAAGAATACGTGATGTTTCTTGGAATAAATCAGGATGACTCAAACTATGGAACTGAGAGCAGATGAAGGCATGAGGGAAAACGGATCCATGGGGAAAGGAGAGTCTGGATACACAGAGGAGCAACAAAAGTCCCGTCTAAAATTAAGCAGAGAAGTTAGCAGCTTGTTAAAATCAGGTGCTGAGGAGAAATTAGGAAACATCAGAGCCAGAGCTGGGTATTCTATTTGGAATCTGAAGACTATTCCTGCCTCAGATATTTATATGCCTGCTGTTGATTGTGTTACCAAGGTTGGTGTCCTTTCCCTGGCATCCCTGGAAAGCTGAGGAGCCCCAAGGAGCAGAGGGAGGAAGAGGCAGGGCTGAGGAGAAGGAGAAGCGGCTGAGTCCTGGTGTCCTTGAATGCCTCCAGTTGGATATGGAGGGAGAATCTGACAGCCTGGCTCTTAATCTTGCTCCTGCAGCAGCATCTGGCTGTTGGCCAGCTGGAGAGGGAATCACTGAGGCTGATACAGACTTTCAGCCTTCTCGCACAAGCATTTGAACAGTTTTCTGTTCAATATGCACCAGATGAGGCCAGCGCTTCTGCTTGCCTGCATGTTCTTCGTGTTCCTAACTCTGAGTTGAGATCACATTAAAAAAAAAAAAAAAGACTTGTAAAATGACATCCAAACTTAGTTTCTTTGTTACTCTTGTATTAAATTTGCTATACTACTGTATTTTCCTCACTTCCAGGATGGGAAATTCACTCTGTAATGTGATATCCAGCTGTGGTATTTTTGCTTCCTACATCACCATGAGTTTTAAGTGCCTACCACACTTGGCCTCGTAGGGAACCACGAGACAGCATATACTTCATGGCTGATGGGGCTTCACAGAAGCAAGATTAAAGATGCACTTCCACTGTGAAACAAAGGTGCTTTAAAACCACGCAGAGAAAAAGTTCTCTGAGGAAAGGAGATGTGGAAAATTCTTCTGGTTTCAGGTTCTCCGTGCTTTTTAAATATGGTGAAGGCGTATTAGGGAGTGGTTAGGCTTCATGTGGGTCACTTGCTCGGGTGGCAGAGGAGTGACTGCAGTGCTGGAACCTGCTGCTGGCACACAACGAATGCAGCTCTCTAACAAACCTTGGAGGCAGGAGGTAATTTCATATGGGAAGGCTAAACAGGCTTACCTTTCACAAAGCTGTAGGAGGGCAAGAAACAAAAAAGTCAAATAAGGAAGGGAAAAGAGGGAAAGAAACACATCAGGAGAAATCTCCATTCTTCAGGTTTTACAAGCCCTCGTGGATTTAGTAGCAGGGAAGCTGGCATCGTGTTACGGATTCATGACTTTGATCACTGCCCCACTCACACGCTAGCGTTTCTGAGCTGATGGCAGGGCAGAATTGGCTCCTACGTAAGATTGTGTTCTGTTGGCCTTTTAGGTGATGACAGCCACCTCCATTGATCGTGTTATGTGTATGTTAAGGGAAAAAAAATACATTTCTTGTTTGATTACTCTTTGTGAGCCAACAGCATCAAAGGAACAGGCTGCCTTCACTGCTCTCACAGCTGCTGCCTGTGTCTGTGCCGTATATATGCTAAATTAATTGGAAAAACAGAGACAAAAAGGCATTTAGTTCGGGTCAACCAGTTGGACTACAGCAAATGCATGACAGGCTTAATCATTGTCTTTTGCCAAAGAGCAGGTTGGCAAGGGCAGGCACTCCAACCCCTTCGGATGGAAACTGGACTTTTTCCAGTGCGTTCAGAGATGGGATGCTGTGAGAGAAAGGTCTCCGTGCAGAGCCCGGACGCTGTCATATCGACAGGGTGGGATGATGGGGAGGCTTACAGCAGGTTATTTGTCTCTTGTCAGCTGTGCACTCAGCTTTCAGCCTTGGTTCATCACAGCATAGCATGAGAGGGCACCACAGCTCTCCCCTCACAAAAATGAGGTAGTTAATTAATGGGGTCTCGTTAAAGGGCGTTGGTCTCTGGCGCCACGCTAAAAACAAACATATGTGGCAATCTTTCTTCCTCTGTCGCCAAGTTTTGTGCATTTTCCATGGGAAGGGACAGCGACAAAAAAAATGCTCCCAAGGACCCATCTGTCTCAATTGGCTTGTGAAGTTTGGGTCTTCTGAAGTTGTTTCTGTATAAACACACATGTTGCACTTTCAGGAGGAGTAAGCTGGTAAATGAAGGGAGTGGGTGCAGGGTCGCTCTCAAAGCTCCTTTTTCAACAGCCACATGGTTTTGAAGATGTAATGGTTCAGAATCTCAGTATGCTTTCCATCTTTCAGTAAGAACTACTATGTAGTATACAGGGTGCGTATTTCTTACTGATTAAAGTGATTTTCCCCTAAGCTCCTTGGGCAAAAGGTTTTGAGGGATGTAAAGATTAAACCAAATGTAAAGTCATGTTAAAATTGGTCAGAGAAGTCTTGCTAATAATGAGTACAGAGAATTAATTTCCTATCCTTTTTCTTTCCAGGCAGTTGACTTCGGTACATGTGCAACCTAGTTGTTATTCTTCAAGAAATGAATGTGTTGCCTTTGCACTGTTTTTCTTCATTGTGTAGATAACCTGGCTGTTTTTTGTTTATTTTTCTTCTTTTTTCTTTTTTTTCTTCCAGGCCTTCTGCCTTATCTAGTAGCCCAACATACTCAGAACTTCCATTCCTTAGAATTTCCCCGCACCGAAATCCTGCTGCAGCATCAGAATCCCCCTTCAGCACCCCTCACCCATACATTAACCCCTACATGGACTACATCAGGTCCCTGCACAGCAGCCCATCCCTCTCCATGATCTCGGCAGCTCGTGGACTCAGCCCAACAGACGGTGGGTTAAGAAAGGCTTCCTGTTTTCTGTCATTGTAGCAACTTAAGTTATATTAATCTTGTCAACATTTTTTCCCCCTTGTTCAAAGCAGCTTCAGCAGATTTGTCAGACATATTCATTATGTCATAAATGTTTCAATACTTCATCAGCCGATCATGGCTCATTTGTACATCTCACAAACGTTGAAATTTCAGGGAGAAGGGAATGAAAAAAAAATAAAGCCCTGCTTCATTCAACATTTATGCTGGAAGGGTGGTGTATGTCTTGTGATACCTTTTGTTTGTGGAGCTGACCAGGGACGTGATTCTGATCTCCCAAAAAATCCACCGTATCTGCACTGAATTGAGCCAGAGGCTTCATGAGCGTACATCAGTGTATAACCGTGGGGCTCTTCAGGTGTAAAAGGCTTCTTAATTAAAATTGTGTTCTCCAATCACATAAAGCATGCATTGGCTTGTTATATTTACTCAATAGTTCTGTTAGAGTTATGTAGAATTATTTCAGTTTATCCTAGCCAACAATATGGCCAAATGAAATGGTGATCACGTAGATGTGGCTGTTGATCAGGACTGTCCCTTTTAGTCTAAATATCAATGCTTTAGGTCTCGGTGTGATCATGGCTATTACTTTCCAGGTTATTTGGGTTGAAGTGAACTTCTGTGATCCCTCTTGTTGTTACTCTGGCACATTTCCTATTGATTTCAGTGGGAATTTTGTCATAGTGAGCCATGAACAGAGTTGCCAAAAGGCTGTCTTTGTAGTAGTAGGGTTTTCAAAAATGGAGTAAGTAGTTTGATATTTCAAATCTGTAGCATTTGCTGAAGAGAGCTAAAATATAACTAAGTAGTGAAGATAATAAAACTGCTACTTTAACTATAGGAAAGATGTTCCCAGTGTATTCAGAAACTTACCAAACAGAGTTAAACTGCCTTTAGGTGACTTTGAAAAATGAGCAGTGCACCCTATCCAAACGGATACCTAATTAATCCTCGCTTATCAGAATATATACCTTTACAGTTAATCCATTAGTTATGGGCACATATTCTTATGAGAATAAATTTTAATGACCTATTGTCACTCAAGGTATATGGCATGCACACAGAGCTTTCCTGGCAGCACCTTGGATGTTGCATGAATTCTTGCTAATTCTACCTTTTTTGTTTTAGCCAAGTGTTTAAAAAAAGTATTTTGAAGAAACAGTTTCAATGCTCAGAAATGTAAGTTTTGACTTTGGAAGCTTTGGATCTTTTGGTCTAGGATAAACATGATAGAGCTATAATGTCGTGGCATAAATTGGGAAAACTCTAGCAGTGTGTATTTGAGATTTTCACAGGAACTAACATGCTGAACACCTGGCTATCTTTCCTTCAATGCTCTCCAGGTCACATTCCTGCAGAATTTCCTTTATGCTTAAGGTGTGCTCCAGTTGCACACACAAAGAAAGGTGAGAGGGAAACCGCTTCTCACCGAACCTTATGACATTAAGCTGTGTACGTTCTTGGTCTCAGGCACTGTACTGAACTCTCTTGCAAAGATGTAGGCACAAAGTGCTGTCTGAGATGCACTGGGGTGTCTGACCTGGCACCCAGCTGATACTCCAGAAAGGCAGAGATCTCCCAGAGATGTCTCAGGGTAGAATTTGGCTACAGATTCTGGCACCCAAATGTAGTAAAGCAATCTGTCTGTGGTCTTGGTGTGCTGCTTTGCCATTGTAGTCCAGGGAGTCCTAGGGAGTGCAGCTGGTGAAGACGTAGAGAACTATCCAGTTCCCCCAGTACGGACACTTGCAGTGTTAACAGCTGAATCTGGAGCTCTCTCATAACTCCAATGGTGCTAAGATTCATCTGCCTGCAGTGTAGGTGTTTGGTGTCAGTTTGGCTGCCTCAACCCCAGCTGCCACCTCAGAAAGGCAGTTTTCTCCTCTAGGGCCTGTCTCATTCCTGCCAGCCTCCTGCAGGTAGCTTGGATACCCACAGGCTTTCAGATGACACAAGACACTCAGGTAGTTGAGTATGCTCTGTCTCAGTGCTCATCCCCTGAGCTTTGATCACCGCCTGTATGCACAACCCGAGTCTGTCGTAAGTACAAGCTAAGTTTACCAGCTTAAGAGTCTTTCTTGTGGTTTTAAACAAATGCATATTACTTCACTTTTCCTCTAGTCTCACAGCTCATCTTTGATCAGTTACCATAGCCCAGGTGCTGTGCAGCATCCAGTGAAAACACAGAAACTTGATTCAGGCATTGAAGATGTCTCAGTCAAGCTACATGCTATTGAAAAGCTGCAAGTTTGTTCCCTGGAATACAGAGTTTGTTGTATGATCAGTCAGGTACACAATGAAGTGCTTTTCTCAGATGAGGGTTCCTTGGATCAGATAGTCGTCTGAGTCATGGCCTGAGCACTGCTAGAGTACAAATCAAAAATTCCCCTGATTTAAAGGGGTACATGCACATAATGTACTAATAACATAATGGACACCATGGCTTTAGTCGTACATAATTTGAACTGGAAAGACTTGGAAGTTGTTATTGCTCTTCTGAAAGCCATAGCGAGATCTCTCTTGCTACCCTAATTGCTTTAGGCCAGTTAGATAATTAGGTCAGTGTACCATTGGGCTCAGTCAGTTGACTCCCAGATCTGGGGATGGCCAGGAGCCAAAACAATGTGGAACATAACGAAGAGCAGTTCCTCATTCATTGCAAGTCTTGCCAGCCGCAATTAACAACTGCCACAGCAGCAGGAAGGGCAGAATGTCCTTCTGTCTTGTCACTTCACCTGACCCAGCAGATTTGGTGGGCCAGGGGTGGCTGAGGACTCATTTGAGGGTTCAGAGAAGGTGTAAGGACAGAGTTCTTGGTGTGTGTAGAGCACAGAGTGCTCAAACGAAGCCCAACAGTACCTACAGTGCAGAATCAAATATCTCCCCTTGTAAAAAAAAGCAGGAACAAAGCTGAAACTACCTGGGAATAAACAGGAGACTGGGAATAAACAGGAGAAAATTCAGGGATGTGAGCCTTCCTATTTACCCTTCTTTTACCTATCTCTACGTAGGCTAATTTTTTATGTTTGAGGAAGGCAGAAAGAAATGATCTTTAAAGAGCACCAGAGCATTTCTTGGCATATGGAACATTTAGTAATGCATTTATGGGCTCACTATAATTTCTGCAGCAGTTCATTTTAAAGTTTGCAGCCAATGTTATTGTTAGTTAACCCAGACACTTATGTCAGAAAGCTCAGGAAGTATTTTCAGTGTGTCTGGAAAGATACCATGGTTGCCTACTACTGTAAAACTTTAAAATCAGTGATTCAGTGTGAGTAATTAATCTTTTAAAATTTGGCCTGAATAATTTCTTTGCCATTTCACAGAAAGTGGAAAGACGGTATTTAATTGTGTAATTCTGTAATCAGTTTGTAATTTGGAAAAAATACTAACAACCCTTAGTTTATATCAACTTGGTTTTTATGCCATTCCTGTTCCTTTCTGATGTACTTCTGTAGTTCAGAATCTTTCCTGGTATTATTAGTATTTAACATTTTAACAGCAAAAGCACACTCATTTTATATGGTAAAAGTAAATATGGATTATACGGTTGAGGAATCTACTTCTGAATAAACTTTTCTCCAAACTCCAATGCCACGTTTACCTCCTTTTAATGTAAATGTTGATTCTTTGCTTCTAAAGCTTGCATTTAGAATCTGATTCTCTAATGAAAATATAAATTATCCTTTTAGTAGCGCTTCAGATTAAGTTCGTAATTCAAAGAATTTCAGCCCACAGTTTTGTTTTCATTCAGCATTTAGATTGCTGAGATTAAAGAAAAATCTCATTAAGTGATATGAAAGAATATAAAAATAATCTGTTTGGATATAACCCATTAACTTAAGGAACCTTAAGTGTTTCAGGCAAACTTACATGCAATTTTCTGGTGACCCGAATGGAAGGAAATTTTAACTGTTTTGTAAGTGGGACGAGTAGAGAGCAGAGAGAGGAAAGCTATTTACCTCAGGCTGGAGAGCAAGTCAGAACCAGGATCAGAGAGAGGGAGCTCAGCTTATTTTATGAGTACTTCTTGCACAAGTCCATGAAATGACCCTTTACTTACAGTAGCACCTGAAGCCTGCTGAGAGGAGATGGTACTAACATGATGACCATTTTTGTATTTGTCCAGGGTTGCCCATTAGTTGAAGACATGCTTGTAAACTGCAGAGGAACAGAAAGCTTGCATGTTATTTTACAGGCGAGAACGGCTAATATAAGTTGTTATCAGAGGACTGCATCACTCATAACCTCACTGGGGGGATGTAGAGCCTGTCCAGCCTGTGGTTTTGGCTCTGCAAACAGACTTGTGTGTCAAGTACATTTATATGTGAACTTTGAAGGGTGGGATGGCTGCATTCATTGACTGTCCTCCTAAAAAACTGACCCTGTGTTGTGCATGGACAACTGTTATTTCTCCTGAAAACATTCTTTGCCCCTTAGCATAGACACAAAGGGACTCTGTGAATGAGAATGTTCTAGTCCCCTAAGTAAAGACACCAGAAACTCGAATGCTTATGGAAGTTCAGTTGTATTGTTACCTTAGAGACAGATTCCTTTGGGCCGGGGATGAGGTAAATGGGAATAAAACCCTAGGAAGGTTTTCCTGCTTTTCTGTGCAGCTAAATAAATCATACTAGTTTCCATTGCTGTCAGCCTGTCACTTTTTGAGTCACTTAATAATAAATACAAAAATATGAGATCACCAGGCTCATTAATATTTTATGCCTTGCTGTTTTTTGAATGGTGTCTTTATAGTATCACTGGTTGAAATATATTGGCCAGCGGTGGCACACTGCAGATGTGGCATTACATTAAAAAATAAACAAGCAGGTTTAATAGCCAGAAAGACCGGCAATGTGATAAAACCTTCCTTCTTGTTTATTTTATGTCATTAATGGTACTTTTATGTTGTGTTTTTGGGTTTTTTTCAGCTCCACATGCTGGCGTCAGTCCAGCTGAATATTATCATCAGATGGCTCTGTTGGCAGGCCAGCGCAGCCCCTACGCAGATATCATTCCTTCGGCTGCCACGGCGGGAGCCGGCGCTCTTCACATGGAATATCTTCATGCCATGGATAGTAAGTGGTATTTGCTGGAAATCTAGACAGTCCTACAAAGTTCATGGTGTGACCCCAAAGGCTGATAGAGAAGTAGGAGTCAACGTAAACCTCCTCATGAGGCTGGAGGGCCAGAGAATTGATTGCCAAATGTATAAGGGTTATGTCAAGCCTAAAAGTAAACTTTGAAAGGAAACAGGGAGAATAGTTCAGGACTGCTCCTGAAAACAGGTTATAAATTTTATTTCCAGCAGGGCTTGAGTGCTTTTGAAAATGTCCTTTTCTGTTCACAATCAGTAACTCACTTTCATAGTTAGGCTGAGTATTTCCCTGATGAGCTCTCTGTTAATAGAAAGTTTACATCTGTTTTTCTCTTAGGAGAGCGTGCCCCCCACCTTTTTTAGAGTGCTAGCTGTGCTTACAAGTTGTGTATCATAGACCAACACACTTTGAGACCACTTGTAAGCTGAAGCGGTTTGCTGAATTCTCAAGGATCCTGACTTGGTTTTCCATAATATTAAGAGCCTTCTCTATCCACTCAGCATCTTTCAGTCCTCTAATCTGTTTC
Source organism: Sclerurus mexicanus (assembly GCA_013396755.1). Classification (NCBI taxonomy): domain Eukaryota; kingdom Metazoa; phylum Chordata; class Aves; order Passeriformes; family Furnariidae; genus Sclerurus; species Sclerurus mexicanus. Next base: position 906,952 of record VWZF01001604.1, on the reverse strand, counting down.
TGTTTCTCTGTTGAAGGAGGAAAACAGAGGACCCTGTTCCAAACTGCTTGCTACTGCTGCTGTTGCTCAGCCACAAGGGATAATGCAGAGCACTCCCCTCTAGTCATTAATGCTTACATGCATTTCAGGATGTACTCTGTTCCTTCCAGTGAGGGAAATAAAAAACGGTGACAAGAAAAAGCGATGCTTGATAGTACAGACCAATACAACAGCAATAGATCCCCGTGTTTTCCTGCAGATTTTTAACCTTTGTGTTTGTGTGCAGTTTTTCTTCTTGCTGCTTCTTGGCTGCATGCTGTAGTTGCTGATCTCGAGGACTGTGGGAGCTGGGAGGTTCACCTCTGGAACACATGGCAGTATAGATAGCTAGAACACATGCCCTGGAGTGTGAAGCAGTTGACTGACCAACAATTTTTACAAGAATCAGGCAAGACAGTTAGTTGTGGAAGTAGGCAGGAAAGCTGTTTCCATTCCGTTGCCTTGATAGCGAAGGAGTTTTTTAATTCAGTTCCTGTTATCAGTCTCACTGCACTGGAAGGATGCATAAAGAATTTACAGTAATGTAACATAGCTTTGAGCCCACTTCAGAAACACAAACTCACACATGTAGTCTGGACTTAAACCAGAAATTAAGGTGCGGGCTTCAGTATTTGAAAGCTTAAGAATATGATAGTTCCTGATTTGGATTTTGAGAGGAATAGGGAGAGGTGAGGCATGCTGCTAAAGCATTGGATCTTTATTAATAATATCTTGCAGAATGAAAGCTCTGCTACGCATGGTTCAGGTAATGTAAATTTGCTGCTGTGTTCCAGTTTTACAAGGACAAATCCCCAGCTTGGATGAATGGGCATGATTTCATTGAAGTAAAAGGATCATAGAATCTTAGAATAGTTTGGGTTGGAAGGGAACTCTGAAGGTCATCTAGTCCAACCCCCCTTGCAATGAGAAGGGATATTTTATAATTTCAATGGTTTTGGTTCCTATTGTGAGAGAGTGTCTGAATGCATGTAAGTAGCAGTACCAAACCACACACTTGGATGCAGACTTGATCAAATGGGTTTATTCAGCCTTTGGAAAAGTGGATACCCAGGTTTATGCCAGAAAACTTAAGAAAAACAGAAGACATTGCAGCACTCATACAAGAAATGGCATTTGCACAAGGATCTTCATGTCTATGCTAGAATCTACATGGAATTGCAGCTTTCGCATCCCAAGATGTTATCACTTCTTACTTAAGGGGAAATGTTTTGACCTTTGCCCATAACTTCAGCCCATTCATAAAAGGTACCTAAACACCATGTCTATTAAGGGTATTTGTGGTCATGAACTTTAGCTCTGATATATTTGAAATGCACACTTCAATTAGGTTTGCGTTTATTTTTAAAAATTAAGAGATTCATTATAGCAGCAACTTTTAAATTAGGCTTTATTTCAGAGTTAAAGGAAAAAAAAGTGTAGCACTATTATGCAAATGGGCCATTTTTAAACAGTAAATAGAGAATTAATATAAGAGTGAATCCTAGTAGGGTCACTCAGCTCACCTTCTGTATTTGATGAGAATGTGTTTAGTCAGGCAGTAGCTGCTTTTATCTAAATAGAGAATGAAGTTACCCTTTTACTTTGTAAAAACTAATTAAAGCTATCTTAACTTGCATGGGTATACAGTAAATTAATTGTCATTAAGTAGGAATCTGAATGTCCCATCATTCATCATGCTAAAGAAAACCCCTTTCTTCTTTGTCAGATTTTAGATTAGAAACGAGAACAAAACAATTAGCGGGAAGCTGATATTAAGACTTTTAAAAAAACAATAAGAATGCCCATGTATGCATTTGATAACAAAGTACAGTGATCAATGCAAAGCAATGCCATTTGTTTGGATCTTTCTTCTTATGGTGATCTTAAAAGTACTCTTTCGCCTTTGCCCAGGCTTGTCAAAGGAAACAGCAGAGACATGAGTAGTTTCCCTCATTATCTGCTATCAGATTCTGAGCAAGTTGACTCAACTGACTGAAAGAAAAGCTGCTGCTCATTTATTCCACACAACAACCAAATAGATACAACCGAGACATTGTTCTTTAGTGAAGCAAGTCTGTCTCCTAATTGGGTGTTTATACAACATCTAGCACAGAAATTTGGAATCTCTACCCTCTGCTGCAGTGCAAATAATAATTCCAACACCAGCATGCACTGGGTTCCAATGCGTGTTATGCACAGTTGGTGTAGTCTGGGGACTTATGTTGTGCTCTCTGGTGCTGAAAAACTGATTTCAAAATGGGGATAATAAGAGTGGGAGAAGTGTTAATCAGAAGTTAAATCAGAAGATAAATCCTGCCTAAAGACTTCTTGAAGCTCTGAACTTCACTGTCCATGAACTATCTAATACATAGTAAAAGAATAAGGCCAAGATTATGTATGCTTAATTGTAATTTTCTTCCTCCTGTCCTGAGAGGGTTTGATAGCTGCATTTTTTACTTGTGGAGTATGTTCTATTCTTTTAAATGGTGTTTAGTGGAAGACAAGCATGTTCCCTGAGGTTTCAAGATTCCCTCTGAGAGTATTAATATCCTCGCTCTGATTAACTTCTGCCTATGCTTGCTCAGAATGGGAGGTTTCTCCTTTTCGAAGTATCGTTCTGCCCCTCTAGGTGTTAGAGACACTGGTAGTACCCCGACTGAGCCGAAGAGTTTGGCCCGCTGTGGTGGGTTGACCTTGGCTGGATGCCACATTCCCACCCAGCTGCTCCATCACTCCCTCTTATCAGCTGGACAGGGGAGAGAAAATAACACGGAAAACGAGTCTCAGGTTGAGATAAGGCAGTTTACTAAAGCAAAAGCAAAGGTTGTGCATGCACAAGGAAAGAGGAAGCAAAAAAATCTATTCTTTACTTGCGTTCCACAAGTGATGTCCGTCCACTTCCCGGTGGAAGGCAAACACACTAAATAATGAGTGCCCCTCTGCCCCTTCCTGGTCTTAGCCTTTCTACACGAGCTGGTGTCGTGTGGTATGGAATGTCCCTTTGGTTAATTCGGGTCAGCTGTCCTAGTTGTGTCCCCTCCCAGGATCTTGCCCACCTCTAGCCTGCTGAGGGGGGCACAATGTTGGAGAGACAGCGCTGTGCCAGTGCTGTGCCACCCAAACACAGGTGTTACCAACACCCTGGTAGCTCCCAACGCAAGGCACAGCACTGTGAGGGCTGCTGTGGGGAAATGAGCCCCATCTCGGCAAGGCCCAATCATCATCATCATCATCATCATCATCATCATCATCATCCATCAGCCCAAAGAGTTAAACCAGCGGGAGGAGCTTTGGACTGTGTTAGATTTCTGGTTTTCAGGCACAGTTGGGGAACGAGGGTGGAGTATCAAAGCTATTCAAAAGCTCATACCAATGACAGATGTATGATTTTGAAAACTGAGACAAAATTTATGGTAAACTTTTGTGAAGTGAAAACAAAGGTTTTACATATCTGTAAGCAGAAACCAGAAGGAAAAGAAAGAAATGAAGATTTAACCTTAAAAACCCCCACGAAACTTCCCATGTTCACAGCCTCCAACAAAAACTAGTGCCTGAGACATGTTCAAAGAAGTTTGATTTAAAGGGATGTAATAAAAAAGGTTTGATGAAGTTAGATTTAAAGGGATGGAATAAATGATACATGTCTGAAGATTGCCTTATAAATGATTAAGCAATGCTAAAAACTTCAACTCAGAAATCAAATTCATGGGCAAATTTGCTGGATGGCATATTCCATTTTTGAAATTTATGATGGAGATAGATATCTGTTATTTTAGAATTGATCTCTGCCTCAGAATAAGATCTTTCCTGCTGGCACCTGCTGGATTTTTTGTCAGCACGCTCAAGTATTTACTGTCAACTACCGACTTTTGATTTCTGTAATGTCTGCTCAAAAAGGTGACATTTTGAAACAAATCTTCACTGTCAGCTTCCATTTGCATGCTTTGCCAGAGCTGATTGTCTTTTATCAGCACTTGCACAGTGAATCAGTGCTCCTGCATTTTTTGATTTTAAAGGATTATCGAGTAGAGAATGTAATACTTTGGTAAGAGAACATTGGGAGCAGATGAACGTCTCAAATTGCTAAATAAATATTGAAGTGTTTGTTTTTAAAATAAATGCTTGGCAAGGCTAGAAAGTTTGCTTTAGTATTCAGAGGCACTGACAAATTGTGACCTATTCCTTTTCATCATTGCATACTAACTAAAACTGATGTTATGCTAAATGAATGGTTTAGCAAATGCCCTGTCATGAGTGGTCAGCTCATGCTTAAGACTTTTTAGGTATGTGAAACCTAATTAAACCACGAAGATCTGAAAAAACAGTAATTCCATTTAATTGTATTTTCAATTTTGAAAGTCGTGACCTCCCTTGAAGTGAATCCCTCTCTCCAGTGGTCAGACTCTGTAGAGTTCTTGCCCAGTCTCAGCTGTTGGCTCCTGCTGTGAAGCAGAAATATTCCCTTTTTGCAGGATACTGCTGGCCCTTAGGAGCTTGTTCCTGTCCCAGGTAGATGAGGGGGACTGCCAAATTCCCAGAGCTAGAGGGGGTCTGAAACAGGTGCTGCCTGGAGCAAAAGAGGAAGCCTGAGACCTCTGTGTGATGTGGCTGAAGCCCAGCTGTAATAATTACTGTTTTTGTTTCACCATTGCATGTATTTCCTTATTAGATATATGTTGCAGTTTCTTATAGCTGCTGATCATTGTTTCTTATTTTAGCACAAATAAAAATCTCTGCCTTTGAAAGACATGAAGCGTGGCACCAATAAAGTATCAAGGAGACACAGTACAATGGCAAGCTCCTAAAAAGGAGATAAAACAGATAACATAAAATAGCATGCAGTAGCTTTTACCAATAAATAAATGACCATACCTAAATTTTAAATGATGACTCAAGAGCATGAATATTCATTGAAAGACTGGAGCAGAATGGACTAAGGCCTGTTCTGGAGACAGAGCAGGAAGGAACAAAACTGTGTATACCCAGATGCCGAAGAGAATTGATGCTGATGTTGTCTAGTTGAGGCAAACGTAAGCATGGATCAGGAGAAGGACTGGAGATGGAGGTCTGGTCACAACAGCAATAAAATGGCAGTCTTCAATAGCATATTAAAATCTTGGCTAGCACGCAGAGAAAGAAGGGAAACTCCCTCAGGTGTGCAAGAAAAACATAACAGCAGATTCTGATCCAGACCTGACCTTGAGATGAGTCTAATTAGAGTCATTTGGGCTCTTCTCCTGATTAATGTTAGACATGTAAACTTAAATACCCTGCTTAAAAATGGTCCTGGACACAAAGACACGAACAGGAATTAGGAAAGGCAGACCTATAATGGAGGCTTGTGGCAAACTGTGAGTTATTAGCAAGTTACAGAGAATGTCAGGGACTCCAGGAGAAGTAGTTGTAACGTAGGCATCAAACCTAGGACCTGCATGACCCTGGCTGTCAGGATCATTAGGATTCAGCCCTTTACTACAGGTTAAAGGGATTAAAAAGGTAGAAGCAGCAGTGCTGTTAAAGGAAATTGTTCAGTGCGCAGTGGGGAAGCTAATTCTCTCCTTCTCACTCTTCAACCAAGATAGAAAATAATTAAATAAAGGAAATAAATTTAAGGTGATATATCTTCCATCAGGACTGAAGAGAGTTGGGATGGCATGGTAAAACAGACCAGAAGAGGTAGAGATTTTCAGAGCAGGACACAAAATTTAGAAATGTAATATGTATTTATATTAAAGTGCTATCTGTATTGTTGCTTTCTCTTTGCTGCTTTGGAAAGCCTAATCTCCAGTTTTAAAGAAATTTAGCAGTCATAGGTCCCTGTACACCCCAACAAAAGAATATCATGGGATCTTGGGCAAATTCAAATGAAGCCTGCTCTTTCTCAGTCTAATGCCGTGAATGTCAATTTGAATTCTGCTGATAGAGCTGGCCTTTTAGTGTTTCTTTTTCAGTCCTGATTTTTGGTTTTGCATGAAGTATCAACCTGGCAGAATTATGCTCAGCAAAGGAAAAGCTGCCGCTTCACTTCTGTACTGTATTTTGCGTGTTTAGGTTTGGCTGTATGTATTAAAACGTTGTGGGTTAGGGTTTGCTGGTATCCCAGATCTGAACCACTGCCTCATTGCTCATGGCTGAATTAATGATGTGAATGTCTAAGAAGCCATCAGATTCATAAATCACCAGAAATGAGAGGTATAACTCATAAAAGTCTTTTCCTTTTGTTTAGCAATTTATCATTTTGCTTGCACATTAATAAACAGAGCTCCCCTGAGGTAAGCCACAGGAAGAAAGATTTTTCTTCCTAATTTTGCCTCAATCGCAGCCAGTAGATCACAAGTGAAGAGAGTGGGCTTGTCATTGTGTCCCTCTGCCCATCCCTGCTAACAAATAAATGCGGTGAGGTGCCCTGGTGGATAATTGTTTGTGTTTTATCCCAGGCGCCAGGTTCCCAAGCCCGAGGTTGTCAGCCAGACCAAGCCGAAAGCGCACGTTGTCCATATCCCCCCTGTCTGATCACAGCTTTGACCTTCAGACCATGATACGGACATCTCCCAATTCCTTGGTCACAATCCTCAATAATTCCCGTAGCAGTTCGTCAGCCAGTGGTTCTTATGGCCACTTATCTGCAAGTGCAATAAGGTAAGAACAGCATTTTCCACCTGCGTTGTATGTTCTCATTTATGCCTCGCACTTACACAAATGTGAATATATACTCACATTTTTAAGTAACTCGTGGGGTTGTTTTGCCATTATGTGGATTTTGCAGTTTTTATAATGTCTGTTCACTGGAGCTTACGTTAAGGTATAAAATATTTCTTTTCTTGCTCAGAAAGAGCAAGGGACTTTTTGATCTGTTATTGTCCAGTGCAGGTAATATTCCAGCTGACCAGCAGTAGCAGTGTGTGTATGTGAGCTCAGGAATACGTTTTGAGAGAAGAAACTCTAGGGTAGGTTTGTGACTTAGGTCACTTGGGTTCTTCTTGCCATAGATATGATGGACAAATGTTGAAAAGTTGAAATGTTCCTGCCTTACAATCATCAGACAGTAAAGAACAGACGTGTGATACTGTTCAATTAAAATGTTTGGCTAGAACTTATCTTTTTTTATTTTTTTTTTGTACCAAGGACATACTGTTGTCATCCAGTATCATCAGAAATCCTGTGATTTTCACTTGGTTGCTTCACTTCACTTGTGTATGTGAGAAAATAGTCAGAAATGGTTGTTCTGGAGGCAGAAGAGCAGAGTAGCAAGAGAAGACGTGAACAGAAGTTGTACAGAAAAGGGAAAAAAATAGGGCCCAGGGAGAGGGAGCAAAAGGAATTTTGTAAAAACCAAAAAAAGGGGAGTGAAAGAAAATTAAGAGAAGCAGTAGAAAAAAATGAAGATGCAACTGCAGAACATCCTTGTATTTGTGACGTGGCTATATGTTAACTGAGAAAGGCTCCTTTGGTATTCCAAACAAAATCCCCCACCTCCTCAAAGTGTCAGAAAATGCTGGGTTTGCATTTATGACACTCAAGGACTATTGCTGGGCCCTGGCTTAAAAGCAGCCTCCACCTTCAATTCGCAGTGAGGGAAAGAATCAAGTCCTCAAACCCATTTTTGGCAAGGCTCAGAGATAACACCAAGGCCACGGGTTAGATCCCTGTTCGGTCCCCATATGGACCATTCACTTAAGAGCTGGACTTGATGATCCTTTGTGAGTCCCTTCCAACTCAGAATATTCTGTGAAATCTGTGAAATGCCACTCCAGCAAAAATGACACAGTTACAACTTCAAAAACTGCTGTGAGGACTTCCAGTTTTGGAGAAAATGGGGCATGCAACTGGAGTGTTAGAAACTGTGAGCCTGCCAAACTCTGAGAGTGACAGCACTCTAAATATTGGCATAAGTGCTGGTTTTTAGTTTTTTTAAACGCTTCTTTTAAATAGTTGTGCTTCACACCTGTGATGTCCTTGAGTACTGTATAGCATTTCACAGGGGTGATATCACAGCTCTGCCATGCAACTCCACAGTCTGCGGATCCATGGTCCCAATTATGAGTCTCTGTAATGAGGAATATGATTTATGTCAATGGCTGGCAGCAGCTGGACCACATCTGTTAAGTGCATGGACTGTGTGGAGGTGTGCTATCTGCACTGCCATTAGCATGGGATGCCACTTAGTAACTTAAACTCCTTTTCCACAGCTTGTAACTTTGGTGAAGCAAATAGTGTATCAGAGTTGGCATAGTCTCTACAGTGGGGTAAATCTCTCCTTTAGTGCTTCCAAAGCAAAGGTGGAGTCAGATGAAGGTGTGGAACTGGATGGAGTTGTGGGCAAAGACCAAGTAATGATGCTGAGGGGCACCACAGTGAGTCTTGTGAGCTGGTGTCACTGAGCCTGTGGTTGACCAAAGCTTTCAGCCCTTCCTGGTCCTACTTTCCAGGAATGCATAATCCAAAATTTCACAAGATTTTGAATTAAGATTTTTTTTCTTCTTTATAAGAGTGTGCCTGTTCAGCATGCAAAGTTGGAAATGTACATCTCCATTCTTCTCAGCTGAAAGGAGGCAAAACGAGACAGACATCTTAGCTCTTTTTCCAGCTTTGCAGCTCAGTTCTATTGGTGCCCTTTGACTTCTCCCGTGTGAACCTGTCTATAAAAGAGTTATACCAAAATAAATGTAAGGTATTAAACCCAAGCCACATTTCATTGCTTTAATAAATTCTGAGACTGAATAGCAACAGGACTATCAGTAAAACCCAATTTCTTGCAACTCACTGTCTTGTAAATAATGCATTCAGCACAGGAACTGCTGTACTGAATCAAACTGTGGGCTCATCCCACTTAATATCCTGTCTGCAACAGTGATCAAAGCGTAGAAAAAAACCCTTTTCCTGGTGTAAAACCCCAGCTTCTGGAAACTTGCAGGTTAACCTCATAGGAGCTGCTGCAAGAAAAGGTACAATTCAGCAGGCCACTAGATGGAATTGCAAGACAGGAAGGATTTCTACTTTAGATAGTATCAGTAGCATTAAATACTTAACATTACACAATCCTTCTACTTTTAGATATTGTTTCCAATCACTTTTAACTTAGTCCAAATAGTTTACACCTGGCAGCATTTTTCATGGCAGATACCTATCTCCTGCTATGTCCAAAAAGCATCAGCAAAGTTATTAGTTTATCCAAATGAAGTTAGGGAAGAATAGATTTTCCAGTGCACAAACTAAAAGAACTCTTGCTTACCTTTTTATCAAAAAGCTAAAATTTGCCAGGAACGTTGCCTGGATGCTGTGGATACGATCTTTGCTCTTCTTGAGAGATTGTCCCGTTCAGCCAAGTGATAAGCCCTGAAGAAACAGACCTTAAGAGGAGTCTATTAACGTGTTAAATATGCTAAACATTCAGAATGTTCCAGTACAGGGCGCACAGAGGGGAAGGAAGACCTTTCCCTGCAGCTCTGGCACCTCCATGGGAAGGCTGTGGAGGCTCAGCTGCCTGTCCAGCCATAAAAGCCTTGTGAAACGGAAAGCAGCCTTCAGAGGAGACAGGACTCAGCCCAGGAGCTGGCCAGGTTAAGCGAGCTGGCACAAAATGCCTTCATACAGCACAAACAGAATTGCAGCAGGAGAAAGAAAAAGCTGCAAAATAAAGCATGCAGAGGGCGGTCATTAGGAGAATGAAGGTACTGCCCCCTTGTGATTATGCTCTGATACCATCTTTAATTTCAGGCCTGCACAGGATTTGCAGGGCCACTTCAGTGCACAGGCTGAACATCCTGAACACCCTCTCTGGATCAGTGAGAGCTGCAGGACTCTGCCTCACCTCTTCCAGGCAGCTCTAAAAGAGGAGGGAGCCTCATACCTGGTTGGTTGCTGTCTGGAGGGCAGACCCTGCTCCTGCAACACAATCCCAGCCTGGTGCTGGGCAAACAGATTTAGTCAGCAGTGACCACCAGGCTCATACAGTTTCTCTTCTGGAGTCACAGCCCACCACTCTTAATTCTGCAGAGGGATCGAATTGCTCACAGGCATAGCTTGGAGATATTGACAAGGTATTTCGAACATTCCATGTTCTGTGTCATGTTAACTAGCCCAGGTCTTCATGCCTAAAGTTGGGCGACCACGACAAGTGATGCTTTTTGGCCCCCATCTTTCTTTGATTCACGTTCCTGTGCAAAATGAACCCTCCCCCTTCACCTCAGAGGGAGGTTGAAAGCATTAATGTTTCGTGAAGCACTTAGGTTATACGGTGATGAGCACAGTAGAGAAGCTCAGGAGGGTATCAGTAATTGTTTATTCACTGATGGTTTAAATACAACGGAAGGAAGGCCTATGGGCATTACTCTGGGCAAGGAGAAGGAAAATAGCAGAGGCTTCTGTGCTTCTTGTGCACTGGCTGATTTATGAGTTGTGCAGGGGGAAAAAGGGGTGCCTTGTCAAGTAAGGAAAAGCTGGTGAGTCGGCACATGAAGGTATGGGCAAGTTTAGTCTTGGTACGTTTGATTTTCTGGGCTCAATGGTATTCCAACCCAGTTTTTGCAAAAGTTCTACTTGTGTAAAGAAAGTGTCTCCAGGACATCACTGGTCTTTGCCTTGGCTAAAAAAACCCACAAAAGGTATATCCTTGGCTGAAAGATTACATCCTGTGCTTCACAGCACAGTGCAGTTCAGTGCAGGACCCTCTATACAAGCACTGTGGGATGTTGAGGATGAAATCAGACGATAAGAGCCACATTTTGGTCTCTGTTTTTATGGAGCCAAGCACAGGAGGGCTCTGGTCCTTGACATGGGTACTACTGCAGTTAGAATAATAAATAATAGTAGTTTAGCACAATCTAGATAGAGCTCGACTTGGCGGGCGCTTTGTCATTGTCAGCTGGCAGTGTAATGCTGTATCCTGACTGCTGGCTGGGTACTTGAAAAGAAGATGTCGCTCCTGCTGACAGCTAATAGTGGATCTCCTTTAGCACACCAGGTAGAGCTTCTACTTTGTGCATTTGAAAACACCTGGTTTAGGTCTCAGCTGGGAGAGATTATGCAGGAAGGAGGTGTATGAAATAGCATCAAATGAGGATAATCCTTCATTTGACATTTACTCATTTGGTTACCTGCCTCAGTCCTGCAGTGCAGCACCCCTGCTATTAATCTTTTGTCAAGATGTACTTAATGTTATATCTGCTACCTGTGACAATTATTAGACTTTGCACTTCAGTAGCACTTCTTTTTGAGAGACAGCATGGTCTAGAGTGAGTATAGAGGGGGTAATCACTCCCCATGACATTAAGAGTACCGATTCAAAACCTTTACAAAAGATTAGCTGGTCTTTAATAAACACAGGAGGTTGAGGCTTCATATTCTATATGATTTGAAATTCAGAACCTCTAGTCCCTTGGCAGTGCTGCAATACCAAATTTACAAAGTTAGTGTTCAGACATTGAGCTGAATTGTCAGATACAAGGTGTTTAAATCAGTAGTTCCACCTACTGCAAGAGACTTTCTTTGGGTCTAGGCAGATGTATCTGTGAATACAGCTTAGCCGTCTCATAACATGTGAAAATTCAGTTTCATGTGAGAACAAGAGTCCTTTGGGATCTCCTCGAAGGTTTGAAAGAAACTGAGAAAGCACAGCAGCACTTTTTTCTTTTCTTTCTTTCATGCTCTGCCCTGCTTCCCTGATAGCATCAGAACAGGAAGGAGCAATTAACATAGTGCAGTTAATTACAGCTGAACCCTGTCTGTTGTGGCTCCTGTCACTTTGCTCTGGGCTGATCTGATGCATCAGGGAATGGTGGTGAGGGTACTTTCACAAAGAGCACTAGAAAGGGATAGCCAGGTTTGTAGGTGGAGCTTAGGCAGCAGAGGATTAATATCAGTGAGGGAAACAAGAGTCTGTTTCTGCAGGCTGGTGTTGGATTCTCAGATATTTCCTCATCTCATATAAGCTCCTTGTATAGAGTGCTTGCTGTGTAATGAGTCAGTGCCCTCCACTCTGAACTGCATTGTATCTAGAGACAAGGTATTAATTTCTCCAGGTTTCCTTTGCAAACACAAAGAGAAAAGCAAGAGAAAAGTAAAAATAGAGTGAAGATACACAAACGAAGTTATCACAGAGAAAAGTGAAAGTATCTTCAGCAGAGAGCCCAACAGGCTAATTATGCACTGTATAAGAAAAAAAGGAGAGAGTCTCCTTTTATCAGGTTTAAATTATCCAGTTTTTGAATTTAACAGAATGTTTCATGGTTATAAGACAGGAAGCCCTCATGTTCTCAGTCTTCCTCCTTTATTCAATATTTTATATATACTTATTATGTCTCCTTTTATTCATCTCCTTTCTGAGGCCAACGGTTGTTTTCGGGCTGCTCTTTAGAGTTCTTGCATTGTCTTTTCTGCTGATATCATCTGAAAGAATCTCCCTCTACTACATGCAATAATATTCCGGAAGAGGACCGGCAATTCAAATGCACTACAATTTTCTGTGCTGTTTTTCATTCCAGTTGTTTTAACATGTTCTTGCCATAGCCTCATGTTGATCAAATTTCATTCCTTCATTGAATTCTTCATTGAGACAAGCAAGTGCTTCTTGTCATTTGTCTCAGCTAATTTAGAACCAGTGTATGAGCAGCTCGGACTCCCTTTCAGTATCGATATGCATCTTGCTATCAGTATTGCTCTATTCATCTGGCATACTGGGCTCTCAAGATAACCACTTAGCTCTTCACCATGCTGCTCAAAATCATTTTGTCATATATGCAGATTTAATTTTTTCTTTGCTCAACTCCATGCCCAGATTGCTGACAATTGCACTACGAAAGGGAAGGCCCCGTCTGAGAATTTTATCTAACTTTTACTGAACCCCAACTACTTAATTCTTACCTTTGATTTCTGTTTTAGACTGTAAGCTTTAAGTTTGTATATTTCTGTAATTATAGCTGCGTGAAAGGACACAATCAAATGCTGGTTAATGAAATTATTCTTAAAAGGGACATGTTTAGAGTGAAACAGGTAGAACACAATGGACTCACAGCAACATTTTGCAAGATGCTCCTTACAATAGGATGTACATGATAAAGAGTTTGTTAATTATGCCAGCATTATAGATTTTGTTGTTTTATTGTTGGGATCTGCCTAAGTGAGATGCAAAGCTGACTTTGAGTGAAAGCTTTTCTTACACTAAAAGCTCTCCAATTAATTGCATGTAACATGTTGTAAATGCAGTCTAAGTTGCAGTTCAGACTGAGTTCAGTCCAGGTGTAACCCCACTGAAACAGGTCCTACTATAACTAGACACATCACATATCTGCAATACAGGGCTTTATTCTCCATGGTCTTGTGCTGTCTATGGTTAATCTAAAGAAGGGAATATAATACTCTATCATGCCATAATAGCTTCATTTGGTACCTTCTTTCAAGAAGTGTGAATGACAGAGAAGTGCCACAATGTGAACAAAAGTGCAATTCGTCAGGAGTACAGAAAGTTGCATCTGTATCAGGCTCTGTAGAAATGCAACTAGAAAGGTGGAAAGCTCATAGAGATTGTAGGAGGGTGACGTTCAGGGAGATTGTTTTGGAGATCACCTACATCTTGCATTGGAAAGCCATGAATGTTGGTCACCAGAAACACACAGAACTGGTAAGATTTCTGCCTTTGGAAAGTGTAAAATCTAAGAAGCTAAGCAACATAAAGGATGCAGACTACGCAGGCTCATACTGCATGCATATTTACATGTGCAGATAGAGATGTAGACAAGTGTGGTTGTGTATGTATGCCTGTAAATGTGTATGTCACAGATCTTGTAACTGAAAGTCAGTTTGAAGCAACTTGCTTCAGACTGGGGCAGTGTTACTCAGAAAGTTTAAAGTCATTGGACCTGGAGCAATGATAATACCAGGAAAGTTCTCAAACTAAGACAAGTGTGCTGGAGTTTAATTTAACTCATTACTTCATTTTCAGACCCTGAAAGCAAGTATTAATTAGCACTTTCCATGTAATAAATGATACCAGTTTTAGAAAGCCAAAAATGCTTAGCCATGAATTTAATTCAAAATTATGTTTGCCAGAAGTGTCATGAGCTTGCATGGAGGGTACACAGATGAATTCTTCAAGGTCCCATTAATACAATAGCCAGCTAGGATACTGAGGAATAACCCAGCAAGAGAGACAAAGCTGACAGTGCTGTCTGAGTACATTCAGTGTGGCTCTGTTGCTCTCAGGAAAACTATTCCATTTTACGCTGGCATACAGCAATGTATTCATGAAGAAAAACTCTACCTAGTCTAGCAGATAAAACAGAATAGATCATGAGGTAAGCTGAAGAGAAAGTGCAAACCACAGACTCTGTTAATTTTAAACTGGTAATAGAAAAGTAAAAGAAAAAAAGAGAAAGAAAGTACAATATATACTATGTTTTATTACATGCAGGATATGCCTTTTTACAAGTTTAGTCAGATGACTTGTCTCTAAGTGATTTTTAATGCAACATTACAAATACAGAGGGATATTTGTGAAACCTGGTAATTTCTGAGAAATTATTTCAAAGGATTTCAAATCCCATACCTGCATTAAGATCACACCAAGTGTCTGATTTCATAGTCGCAGTTTGATTCTGTTTTCCCCTGTACTTAAGTAACAACCCATTAAAACTACTGACGACATCTCTGCATTGTCTACTCAAAGCTCAGAGTTCTCAGTCGAAAGGTAGAGGGAGAGGAACAGAATTTAAAGCACAACTGTTGTATTACTAAAAACGTTACATATATCATGGGTAAAATGCTCCAAGCAGAAGTGCCTTTTAAAGCCTCCCTTCCTGTGATGCCGTTTGGTGTTCGTTCTGTGTCTAAGCTACCTGGAGCAGTAAGAGTTTCACAAATCTCATGGCTGCAAGTTTGCTGGGTGCATTGTCGCTCCTGTGTCCCAAGCAGTCTGTCAACACTCATTCTCGCAGGTTGTTTCCATCAGGAGAAGCAGATCACGGAGCTGGAAACTTCATTCCCTCCGGTGTGTTCACAAGGAATGTACACCACTCCTGTTTCTGCCAACTCCAACAGCAGGAGATGGTTTTCTTATATGATGGTACTGGTTGCTTCTTAAACAGTCACTCCTACATCTCAGTTTATCGTGGGATGAAGGAACCTGTTACTTCCATTAGTCCTTACTAAAAAAAGAGCATCTGAGCATGTGAAAAGCAGTATTTGATCACTGTTCTTAATTGTGATTTAATTCAGTTAAGATTAGATATCTGCAGGACCCAGGTTTTAGGATGGCGCTTAAGGGCTTGCTGAAGTCAGACCCTCCTCAGAAGTATTTAAGAGTTATTAGGGGTGCTTTCCTGAACAGTAGCTGGGTACATTTGTAAAACAGGAAAGATGCTTGTTTGCCCCTTAACAACATTCACAAACAACTAATAAGGTCTTTGAAAATCAAAATAAAAACTGAAGCTAAAATTCTGTCCTAGTCTAAGGAAAGGATAAAAATAATTGAGCTTGATGAGTCCAGGTATTCTTCCAACATTTATTAGTAGTTTTGCATCCTGTTTGCTCAGTTTCACTTGCCCACAGGCTTCATCCAACTCTTAAGGGGGAATGAGACAAAGTGGTGACATCTGCACCCACTTGAACGTGAACTAAATGTTATCCTAATACCTGATGATCAGATTTATTGAGCATCAAGCTAGTCTGTCTACAAATTGCTTCTCCCTTTCTTGAACTGGGATCCTTTTTGGAGGGATTTGTATCATTTGGTCTGTCTATTGTAAGAAAAGTCTGAAAAATGATATGGATGAGTTGAAACAGACTTCACCTGTTTTTCCAGACTGGACAGGAAGAGGGTATAGTAATAATTTCAAATATGCAAAAGAAAAAGAGAGGAAAAGTCTGGGAAGGGGAAGGTGGATAATGAGTGCTGGGTAGAATAACAAAGTGCCGGGTCTTGAATTGACACAGGAAAGATTTGGGATAGAGGATAGCAAAGAAATTTTTAATATAATAAAGGTAACGGGGTTCTATATGAATAAATAAAGATATCCAAAGAAACAAATCTATGCTTTTGAAATCTAAAAATTAAGAAAAAAAATTAACACACCAGAAACATCCCACTGGGTCAAACTAGAGGTGTTAGATGCTCCAGATAGTGTGTCTCTGATGGTGCAATAGTGGATGCTATTTAAGAAGCTGCTTTCTAACATTTGTTCTCTCTGTGCTCTTGCAACATCAATAATACATTCTCACTTGTTGCTTTTAGCATTTCTTTATGAACCTGTTGTTCTTGGATTTGTCTAGTCCCATATGAACCTGCTGGCTCTGTCTGCAGCTATTCCAGAAGTCCACAAATGCTTTTTTTTTTGCTCTCTTTTAAGTTGCTCACCTGTGTCTTTCATTAAAAGCTCCCCAGTTCACACGCTTGAAAAGTTCTTTTCCTAAACCCATGCAAAGCAGAAGCAGAAAGGGGAAAGCACTCAGATACTTTTGCAAGACTTACATGCATCAGATCTTACAGCACTGTACATTTTGTGATACGAGGAGGGCACCCTCACAGTTTTTATGAAGAAAACAAAATTGTTGTGATAAAATGAAACAGTCCTCACAGCATTCACAGAATTGGAATCCCCTCAGGAGTTTTCTATCATTCTGCCTCCTTAGGCACACCTATGCAATGTATAGGAATGAAGGGCTTTTTTGCTGACTTGGATTCACAGATGTTTTGTGGTAAATTCCACAGCTGTGACCAGAAACTGGATGACCTCGTTAGTAGGACAGCCACAAAGTAGCCACAAGGTTTGGTTTTGATTATAATGTCTGTTTTTCTTCTTTTTGAAGTCTGCTCCTTAAAATTTGATGTGCTCATGTAATTGCAATGTAGTTCACTGCCCTGCTTTACCTCTGGTGAAGGGAGTTTGAGACTTCTCAGATGAGGCGAAGAGAAAGAGAGATGGACAGGCTGACAGACAGACACAGAAGCCCACAGTATGATAAAATAAATGATGCCACTGATGGGCTTTTCTGTCAGTGTATATAAGTTACTGAATGCTTAAGCAGAAATATTACACATTTTTTCTAACCCTTATCCCCCATAAAACTCAACAACTAAAAAGAAAACTGGCATGTAGTTTATTAGTGGCCTTACAGGCTTTCATCTTCTCTTCCTTTTCTACTTTGTTTAAAAAAAGCCTCCGTAACAGAAATACAAATCAGATTCCCTCCAGTGGTGTACATTTTCTTTTCTCAGTAGGTAGATGGATGGGAAAGATTCATAGTTCACTTCCATTTCTGTGAATCCAAGATTTTTTGGAAGTGACCGGTGTTTTGGAAAACTTGAACGATTGGGGCAGGCATCTTGCATTCCTCTGGCATCTGGATTTTGGAAGTCTTGAGCACTCCTTGCCTGAAATGCAGCCTCTTTAAAGTGTGTTAAAAGAAACATGACTCAAAATGAGGCCTCTGGAGCCACTTGTTGCTGTTGAAAAACCTTGTTGTTGGTTTTTTGTAGTTCTGGACTCTCAGAATTGCCGCTTTCAGGTCTTGTTTTACTGCCTCGGGTTGTGAATTTTAGGCAGTCGTTGAACAATGCTGTTGCCGTCTTGGTGCACATTTCCAAGCAGATGTGGCTGGACCAGCTGGGCAAGGCCAGCTGGTGCCACCGTCCACCCTTGCCCACTGCTGGTGGCCTCCTGGATACAGAGCAGTGCAAGCTTGATGGGGCCAGCAAGAGGACATATGGCTGATGGCCAAGGAACAGGGATCGCACGTGGCCTGAGGGGACACTCTGGGCTATGGAGATTCTTCATCCATCCTGTGTTCAAGAGTTACTGAACAAAGTGCAGTGAAAAACTTCGGGAAGGAGGGCAGGAATCCAGGCCTTTCCTTCCCAATAGAGCACATCATGCCAGCAGTGTAGAGAGCTTTGATTTATTTTTCTTCTTTTTGGCCTTCTACATTAACTTTATTGTACGGGTTCTGAAAGGCAGAGAAAGACCTACCACCTTCTGTTCTCTTCAGAACTTTCTGATCTGTTCAAATCAGAAAAATCGTCCAGGCTGCCCTGCGACAGCGTCTTGTATGAGAAGTGACATTAAACCCAGCCAGGTCAACTTGCCTTATGAGGAGCTCTTCAGAAACAGCTGGAGAGAATTTTTATCTGAAGGCAGCTATCTGAGCTATTTAAGAAATCACCCTGATGTCTGAACCATTGTCACCATTTCTGAGTACTCCCCTTAGCTGTGCTGGCTATTCGTCTGCTCCCTCACAATCACCTTTTCTTTTCAGTCTGAGATGTTTGAAGTTTGGAGGTAAAGGGAATGAAGTGCAGGTTTGCAGGCTCCGCAGGAAAATCCTAGTGCCTCAGACTCAACCCTTGCCGATGAGCAGAGGGCAAAAGAAAGATAGTGAAGAAATAAGAATTCCTGCTTTCCAGCACATCTGTCCAGCTGTGTCTTAATGTACCTGCTGCTGGTGCACTGTTTTCCAGTAACAGCCAGGAGCTAAAATGATGTCTGTCTCCTCTCCTGTACCCTACAATTGTGAATGCCTGGCTTAGCATCCTCCTTCCAGAGGCTCATATGGTGTTGGGACAGATGTAGAAAACAAGGACATCTCTATGAGGTAAAATCTGCCCTTTTCTTGGAAGCCATTTTGATTTATATAGGAAAGGGAAATAGCAAATGCACTTACTTAACATTTAAGCACTGCACTGGTTGAGTCGTGCATTTGTCTTCTTACCATGTAGGGTCTGAAGAACATTACCAAAGTTTTGAACTTGGACTTGCAAAGCTGGTTTTGCAAAGCTGTGCATGCTCAAATGCCTAGAAAGTAAAAAACCCCAAAAACCAACCCAACCTTTATTTCCAGGGCTGCCGTGTGCTTGGAACTGCCAATGAAATCAGTCCACTTACTTTTTATTTTGAAGCTGAAAATGTCCTAGGCTTTAACTGCTCACAGAGAAAGAGAATACCTCATCCAAACTGTTCCTGTGTTGTGTTTGCTGCTCTTGGTGAATTGGATAACATCTTCAGGATGGTGCTGTCTAGTGTTTGAAGTATATGAGGTGAACTGCCGGTGTTTGTGGGGAGGCAAAGGACACCAGGGTAGAGTAAGGAGGCTTTGTTTCAGCCCCATGTATGGTGGCGTAATTGTGTGGTTTTTAATGAACAGAGCAGAGTACTTACACTTAGTAATGTTTGTTCACTATAAAGCAAAAGGGGTGTTAAATCATTATGTTCTTTGATGAATGGCTTGTACTCTGAGGAATAAATTGAACAAACTGGCATAGAGCTCAGTGAACATGAAATCAGCTATTAGAAGAAAGCTTGTGAACAAATTCTGAGGCTGATATGCATCTTTTGATTAATGTCCTATTAATCATCCATAGTGGCTACCTTAGCTAAGCCGTGCTGTAATCATTCATGGTTGCTTACAGGAACACTAGCGGGGACTATAGAGCTGCAATAACTGAATATTATTACTGATTTCTCCCTAACTCTTGCTGTGAACAATTACTGTTTTCACTACTTTTCTGCCTTCCTTTATTAGAAAGAATACAATGCAAAATGAAAAAAGAATTCCTCAAAGACCAGTAAAATTCTCCCAGGGTATTCTTAATGATATTCTGTCCTAAATGGGCAAACTATTGTAATGCAGAGTTCTCACCAGGAATAATAGTAATGTAATCACATTGAAGCTGTCTGTTCGTGGATTGTAGTCAAACAGGCAAAATGTACAGTCGTGTTTATGAGCACAGAATTTCTGTAGAATTATTACTTAAAGTGTTGGAAATTATTTTAACTTTTTTGTATCACAGTATTTTCAGTTAATGCACTTAACAGCAACAACAATTAACACTGCAGACTGTAAATTTGGATTACATCCACCTTTTTGCCATTAGAAGAAGCCTTAATCCTTGAAAGGTATAATGCTTGCAGTACTCTTCTAAGACCTGATATTTTAAATTAGCGTGGCTCTTTTGAACTGTGGTAGTTCAGTGTAATTTTTTTCAATCAATGAATATTCTTTATATTTTCCTTTTTTTTTTGTTTTCCCTTATGATTTAAAGTTGTTGGCAAATGTTTGCAGGAGCATCTCATATTCCTGTGTGTGAAGATTTAGTTCCACACCATTTATTTCTCAGATGTGACACAAAGAATGCTTTGGCACTACCCACAAAATAGGTCCTTAGGTGGCAGTGTAATTTCCTCCAAAGTCACTGTGGTCTGGGAAATACGGTGAAGTAATGAAGTGATGACAGGTATTAACATGCATAATGGGCTTTAATAGACATTTAATGTTGTTTAACTGGAAGAAGGAGAAGTGCTTTCCCATTGGAATATTTCTACATTGAAACTCATTGATCACCAATTTCAGAGGGGAAAGGTTAATCCATCAGTTTCTGTAACCAAACGGCACTGATGGAAATTCTTTAGGTGACATTCTGGATGAACTGAGCTTTCCATCTTTGCAAACAAATGAGTGATATGACAAGCATGGTGTTCAGAACACATTTAACCAATTGATTTTCTCTCCTCTTGTAATAAGATCTAGAGACATATGAAAGAGCGTAGCATGAGCCAAGATTAAAGGAACTGCTTCATACACGCGAACGTAGGGGAACTGCATTATCAATAAAAGTACTATAAAGCGTGTAGGCACCCATTCTTTTTCTTTATATAAAGTTTGTTATTGCAATAAATAGCTGTTATTGAACTGCTTGCCTTTTATTTCAGTTTTCTAAATTTTATTTTGGTCAGCTTTCCGTGGTTTCCTGGTAGATGTTAGGAAAAAATCTTATGTTTTGTTATGGTATTGTTTTTGTACTCACTAGTAAATCCAAGGCAACTCTGGATTTAAAACCAGAATTTATCATCCTTTGGGGCACAAAGAAAGGAATGAGGGGGAGGGAGAGACCTGACTTCAAGTAGTTTAAAGATATCAAATATATTTTAAAGGTTTGATCTGTATGGCTCCTTACTGTAATGACCCTCATCTTTTTCCTCCCTCTTCCCTCCTTTTTCTCCCAAATTCAGTCCAGCTCTGAGTTTCACATATCCTCCTACACCAGTGTCCCTCCAGCAAATGCATCAGCAAATTATAAGTCGTCAGCAAACCCTAGGTTCAGCCTTTGGACACAGCCCTCCACTCATACATCCTGCTCCAACTTTTCCTACCCAGAGACCTATCCCCGGCATCCCCAGTGTCCTGAACCCTGTCCAGGTCAGCTCTGGACCTTCTGAGTCCACACAGGTGAGAGGCAACGAAAGAAACCTTTACACCCCATTAATTTAAAAATTAAAGAAATGGCATTGGCTCGATGGCAATTAATCACCACTGTCACTGAGACCCTTCGATAACAGTTTTCTTGCAGCTACAGTGTTTGCAGTGACTTTATTATAAATCACAGGAGTGTGTGCACGGTTCCTGATTGGGAGTGTGCTTTTTAGTCCTCATAAATATTGCAGTGTGCTGCAGCAGCTTCTCTGTTCCAAACTGTCTCTCCTGGATCTTACACAGGAACTTAACAGAGGTAGGGAGTAAGAAAAAGGGGCAAAACACATCAAAACACCAACGTTTTAAAGATTAGCAGCTTCACCTTCAAATCAGGCATACACACAGAGTCATAGTCTGCCCTGTGTGTGAGTAACTCGAAGAGAGCAACTCTGGGAGCAAGAGAGTAACTCAAAGACAGTGAAAAGGTTTGAAGGTGGTTTTTTTTCTCAGATTTGTGCAAAATTGGATTTACTGAGTTTAAATTAATCATTTCAATAAACCAAGGTGTATTCTCAAAAGCTGGGGATGAGCAGCAGTGAATCAGGCCCGTGATGTGGAGTTTATCACAGTTTGTGGTTTGCCTGTTATTAACTAGTGCTGTTTGTTTCCAGATGACCTGGGATAGGTTATTTATCAGTCTGGGAGCTGTTTATCTCATGGCTAGCTTTTACAAATGTAGAAGCAGAACATGCTGCTGTAGGAAGCATATTGATTTTTTTGTGGGGTCCATGCAAGTTCAGATATCTCTAAAAGATCTCTGGATTCCTACAAGATTCCATTTGCAGGTGTAGATAATAGTGCTCAATCTAGCACAGCAAGTGAAAAACAAGATTCTGGCCTGTTTATGTCAGCTATTTTTGCTATTGACTTGGGAGAACACAGGACTTCATCTAGGATTTTTTGGCTGAGTCTCACACCAGTGTTCAGTTTTTCTTTCTATCCACATTATAACAGGAAATGCAGTAAAAAAAAGCTGAGGTCTTGCGTGCAGATGTTAAATGCAAAACCTTCAAGTGTGAAAAAATGAATGTTTCTCTTGTGTTTATTTAAGCACTCAGTGATTCTGCTTTTCAAAGCTGCCTTTCCAAAGCTGTCACTGTGCGGAAATCAAGTTCTCCCTACCCCTCCCTGGCCTGGCAAAACCAGCACTAGTTTCTAGCAAGGAATTACATCAAATGCCCCCCTTGGAATACAATTGTAATTACATACCCAATATAATTAACAGTGCAGCTTCTCCAAACAAACTTGCTGAGCAGATGCTGCGCGTTTCTGTTTGGAGCTACGCATTTATCACGGTCTAATTGTGTCTTCTTTTTGGGGGGGGAAAAAAAAATCCCCCACCTGCCTGCAGCAGAACAAACCCACAAGTGAATCCGCAGTGAGCAGCACGGGAGATCCCATGCACAACAAGCGCTCCAAGATAAAGCCCGACGAGGAGCTGCCCAGCCCCGGCGCGGGAAGCATGCAGGTATGGCACTCAGGATACACTCGGGGCTTCCTTTACGCTTCAATTAAAAAGGGAAAAGGCACCGTGCCTGTAGCACATGTTTCCAGGCTCCCTGCCCTCCATCGTGTGCACACACACACATAGGATGGAGAGGCACCTCTGCTCAGCCAGAGCGTGCTCAGCCCTGTGCCTGCCTCGGAAAAGTGGGGCTTTGTTGAGGGTGTGTTTTCTGTTCAGCAAAAATACTTCAGGCCACCCTGACTTTTACCAGCACTGAGACCCCAGTGCTGGGCTCCAGTCTCGTTTGCTATACTTTCTATACCAGTTGATGCCACTGGTGTTCGTGGAGCGGCTCTTGATTTACAGTGACTCGGGGGAGATGAGAGGCAGAGCCTCAGTCTTGTGAGTGAACGCATGAGAACAAAGCAGAGCTCTGCCTAAATCCTGCAGCAGGTTTGAAATGGGAAAACAGCAGAAGTGCATAGTCTGAACCAAATGTTTACACTGACATCTGACTCTTACCCTTAGCAAATAACAAGCTGGGGAGAATGAGGCACCCTAAGGAGCTGGAGGTGGGAAGTCAAAAAACAAAATGAAATACTTTCTTCCCCCGCTCACCCCTTTCATGCACACATTATGGGCAAGAACAGACTAACAAGTAGGTTGGAAGTCACCAGTCTGCTCATGGATAAGTTTTAGTGTGCAAACCTGTCAGTGTTTTAACAATGGAAACGCACTTTGGATTACTGGTGATCTGATTAACCTTAAAATCTAAAATCAAATTTCAATTAATACAGCTATATTGAATAGTTCCTCTTTCATTAGTAGTGCCACTGAATCAAGAAAGGCAGGTGTGCAAATAACAAGCTGCTTAAATAAAGTGTGAGGGAAGCCAAGACTTTATGATTTATTTTTAATTGAAGTGTAAAGGGACTTTTTTTTTTTTTTAGAAATTCTCTGGATTGAGTACTTCTGGGAATGAAAAATTTATTTTATGTATATAGTTTACATATGGCTTCTGGCTTATCAGGCCTGTTTTGGGCTTCTGTATTTTGTAGAATGGAGTAATATTGTGAACTGAGAGGAAAATAATCCCCATCTCTACACACACACACGCCCATCATCGTTCTTTTAACGCTGAAGTAATTCACTTCTCTTTCTCCTCTGTTTCAGAATTTCCCCTCTCCTCTTCTCACCCCTGATTTTTTTCCCTCTCTCCAGGAACAGCCAGAAGGAATGACCCTGGTGAAAGAGGAAGGGGACAAGGATGAAAGCAAACAGGAGCCTGAAGTGGTCTATGAGACAAACTGCCACTGGGAAGGCTGTTCCCGGGAGTTCGACACGCAGGAACAGCTAGTGCATGTAAGTTAATGGTATTCAGGAACTAGGTTTTAAAACTGCCTGACCTTTTTCATGGGGGTCAGCTTCTCTGACCCTGTGCTGAGTCAAGTTTCTTAGCTAGCAGCGCTGCAAACTGGAGAGGGGTTTATGAGTTTCTGAGAATAAAGAAAACTCAGAGCCACAGTGCTTGACCTGTGCAGTCAGCTAAAGCTTAGTGTAAAATTCAATAAAGTCTTCAACAGAGATTGTAATGGCTCTGATCCTGTAAGCCAGCAAATGCTATTTTGAGTTAGAGACTTTGATAGTTATTGAGTAATAGTAAGCTGGACATGAATGATTATTAACCTTTAGCCAAGTTTGATTTTTTTCTCCCCAAAGGGGTTGTAACAGTAGAAATGGGAGAGAGGAACGCTTTCCCTTCCCTCAGGGGGGTTGGCTATCAATTTACTGTTGTGTGTAAACTGAAGGGGATTATTTGGCTAAATACATGCAGACTGAATTATGTCAGGTTTTTTAGCTAAAGAAGACTGTATCATCTTTTTTGTGCTGCACCAAATATTAGTTGTATCTGCCTTGGTTTTTATTTCTTTTTCCACTCTCTAAAATAAACAGTTTCTACTCTTTTGTAGTACTACAAGCTAGAAAATAAACAAACAAAATCTAGATTATAACATGGCAAGTACAATCCTCCCACATTTCCAACCTCCTTTACCTCTCTTAATTACTGGCATCGTAGAACATATTGAATACTTTCAAAAAAGTGAATTCCTAGCACAGAACAGAGAGGAACATCTTCAGCAAATGATCGGTGTGTCAGAATTGTATTTATTTTAGCAAAGTGTTTAATACTTTCCTGGACATAGTGCAAAATCTATTGCAAGCTGTGGCCAGTACTACTGAAATAGCTCGTTGAAAAATGCACTTTTTCACCCAAAATAAATAATGCCCCCCACATATTTCTGAACACTATGCAAAATGGTAAACCTGCAAAGATGACTTTAGTAAAGCAATGCCAGCTTTCACTTGTTGGAGTGTGAGAACCTCTTGCTTTTGCAATTATTCATCAAGACATATTTTCAGGTTCTTGTTATTATTAAATAGTAGCAGCAGTAACAGCAATAAGGATACATGAAAGACTATCAAAAACTAAAATAATGTAAAAAATGTGACATTTTTTAAAGAATCCTCCGGAGTCATTTTGCACAAATAATTTCCTAACATTTTAATAGGCCAAAATGAAATGTGAAAAAACCCCAGTTTTGGTGTCACAGTATCTTTTTGGGAAGAAATGGCACAGAAATGGCTGCTGCAAAGAGTGAGACAGTTAAATTAAAAGATCAAATGTTGTTCTTTGAATTGATTCTGTGCAAACAGACCAATTGACATCAACTGGGGCTCTGCATAGGCACAGTCTTTAGATCTGCTACTAATTGTAAGGCTGAAGCTTCATGATACCTGGCAAATCTTTCTCAGTATTCAGAGATTATCCCAGTGATGATGATAAATAATACACACCAAACTATAGGAAATAAAAGAAAAATTCAGAATAAAGGTGCCCATGGTAATTAAAAAAAGAAAGAAGATTTTTTTGATGTTTCCGACGTAAAACTTAATGGAATCCCACTGAGCTTCTTAGTTAATACCTCATATTTATATTTTAAAGTGAATCAAATGGACAATGTGATAGCCTGGTTGTTTTGGAGTTTCTAAAAATTCATTCGTTGGGTTTGGAGGGATTTTTTTAGCAAATCTGACCGCATTATAATTGTTAAGAGCAAGACTGAAAACTGCATTTTTTCAGCTTCTGCACAATTGCAATATCTGAAATGTGTTTCCCTAGACATAAAAAAGGAACATAAAATCTTTTTCTGTGATACAAGTAGTTCTTTTTGGCAGTGCTCAGGATTTAGGGTGTTACGATGGCGTTTGAGACTACAAGGTGCAAGTCCTGACTCGATACCCCAAAGACAATAAATTCATCACATTTAAGTAGCACAAATCATGCTGTAAGAGTCAGCAGGACTCAGTGATGGGGCCCTGGCTGGTGATTTCTTTTGCTGCTCTGACAGAGCCCTGCTGTGGGGACTTGAGCGAGTTATTTCTGCCCGGAATTGCATAGGGCTTTAGACATCTAACTCTGTTTGAAGGTCTGGCTGCTCACCCCAGTGCGTCTCTCGCACATTTTGTCTGCCCTTGATTGCCACAGCCCTCTGATGTGCACCTGCAGTGACCGGGGAAACGAAGTCTGGTCTCAGTAGGGCTTCATGGGAGGGCACTCCTGGTCCTGCTTAGCTGTGTCCCTCTGGCAGAAAGTGTTCAGCTCCTGAGCAGCAGTCAGGTCCTTGAAAATCTCTCCACTGGCATGGCTCATGTGTGCCTCCTACCCAAATGCTGGTGGGTAAACCCAAGTAGGTACAAATTGCCGTAACTGCGCCTAAATCAGTGTCAGCACAGTTCCTGAGATCCTGCCCTGGCTTGTGCATGTGTGTGCCTGGCACACTATGTGTCTCCAAGCCTGTATAGCCCTTTGCTCAGCAATATTTACACTGCAGTAGCAGCTGGAGGCCTCGTCAAGCCCATAGTCTCAAGGCTCCAGATGCTGCTCAAACGCAAGAGAAGGAATGCGCCTGGTATGGGCATGAAGTCTTTCACCCTGCAGCTCTGGAGCCACACGTATCAGGCTGCTTAGTGCTGCCTGGAGGTACCTGAGCCTCCAGAACTTGGAGCAGAGCTCTGCCCTGTCCTGGCTGCACGTGCTGCTGCTCTCCTGGTGATTCCCAACCCACTGGCAGATTCAGCAGAGCTTCAGTTGCTCCAGCTGAGCTTGAAGAGCTTGAAGGTTTTGAAGAACGATTCTGGACAGGATGTCAAATGTTTGGATAACATCCTGTTTTGTTGATACTGCTCTGGGGTAGTAATCACCAAGGTAAAGGCAATAAAGCCTTCAATTGTTCTGGCAAGACTCATCCAGGTAAATCTGCCACCTTTCTGTGCTGGTTGTGACCACACATAGTAAGAGATCAGACTCAGAATGCCCAGTGGCACAGAACAGACTGTTATCCAAGCCTTGCATCCCAAAAGCACTGAAATTTTAGGGTGTGAAGTGCAGTGTAAAGCGAAGAAATGGAAGTGTGTTTTTAGCAGTTTGTTTCTTAAAGGGTGAGGTACCTCTGTGTGAATTCTGGTCATGCCAGGCTGAGCAGAGCTCAGAAGAGCTTTTTCAAACACACAGTGCACACAGTTCCTATTGCAGATGTCCTTACTCCCACTGTGTACAGGGTATATACACAAGCACACATGCATGTGTTTTGAAAAAGGTGAGTATGAATTCATGTGTATTCTGGTCTTTCTGTCACATGAGGATAGCTTTATTTTTGGGGAATGATGGGACCCAATTTACCTTGAAATCAGCTGCAGGTGAATCAGATTCTAGTGGTACCTGTGCTACAAAATGATGTGTGATACAGCATGTGTCAAATGGTAAATGCAAACAAAATCAGTGCCTGAATATGTGGTAAAGCTACAGACCAGATATTGCAATTTTAGGCACAACAGTCAGCATTTGATGTAATTTTTCTGCATTACTTTCTGTGGCAAAGTGCTGCAGTTATTAATGTAAAGTGTGGGTGCCAGTGAAAGTGTTCTCAGGACCCGAGAGACAATGTTTTCTGTCTGAATTTATGAACAGAACCTGGGCTGCTATGAATAAATAACTGAAAAGCTACCTAAAAGAATCATTATTGACCCACCCAGAAGGGTCTGACACTGAAATGATCTTGGCATGGGTGCTCATATTTTCAAGCGATATGTGCCACTTAGAATGCAGCGTGGTTAAATTTTCATGATGCATACACCAAAAGGCAAGGTGTTAAAGCATTCAGACCCTCTGCCTTATTTATAGCACCTATCCATCCTTCCCCCCCCTCCTTCTCTTACAGTTAATAGAAAGATTCATGATTCTTCATGGTTGTCTATCTAGCGTCTGACAGTACCGACTGCACTGTTAAAGCAAGTCACTATCTATAATTGATATCCTTCTATGGAATAGGGTGCCGGCTGCAATTGAAGGGTTTTGCTGAAAGCTCTTAAATCCTGACAAGTCCTGCCCTTGTTCTGGTTGTCGCCGAGCTGCACTGCTGAGATCCCAGGGTTATTTGAAGTTGATGCAAAAGGGGGG
>VWZF01001604.1:707500-878704 GCA_013396755.1 Sclerurus mexicanus | reverse complement strand
TGTTGCACATTAGCAAAACACAAAGTTGGTGAGCTGTGTTAGAGCTGCCCCCACGTTCACCTGCCGGGTAGTGTTATTGCAGTGCATTGCAGTCCTGAAAAGGCTGGTTGCATTGCTGTTTAAAATGTGTATCATGGGTTTCCTTCTTTCCCTTCTTATTCTCCTCAAAAATTAAAAAAAAAAAAAAGATCTTATTTATTTTAAAGCCTCAGTTTGCTGCTGGGGTCTTTATCATTCAGCTGTTTAATTAATTTCTCTGCCCAGCGAGATATTATAATTGGGCTTAGCTGAGCTCAAGTTTGTTTTAAATATGTGATAAATGCACTTGAGCACCCAGAAGCTAATAAGATATTGTATATATTTATAAATCTGCTTTTTGTTGCAGTTTGTCTTTTTTTCCCCCAGAAATCAGTTTAAGAATAAAATACTGCAAAAGGGTTAGACACTGAAGATAAAAGTTTGTTTAAGAAAATTATCCTTCAAGGAAATGACTGAAGTTATTGTTAAATATTAACACAATGGCAATCAGAAAAACGCAGTGCTGCCTATTTCTCATCCCCCTTGCTGCGTAGCCTTGATGATAATTATTTTTTATTCAAAAACATGCTTGAAGAACTGTGGAGCTATTTTTTTGTTAGTGTTTCCTCCTTAATTGTACAGCAATAAAATTCTCTCATTGTTGTTGCATTTGATTAGATGAGATCAAAAAGCCCTAAACGGGCAGCAATGGCTTACATTCAGCATCCCATTTGCTGAGGTCTTCCTGCCTGTTTGCGAAGCCACGCTGGCTGGAGCAGTCCCTGGGGCAGCTGCTGCACTGAGCTCTATCGTGGGTAGTATGAGGTGTGCTAATCCATGCTGTGCACCTCAAAACACTGGGAAACATGACTGATCAGGAGGTGGGGAACACACCACTCTGAAGGATTTGGCCTCTTTGCAGTGGGTTGTTTCGGATGCCCACAAATGAGGATGCTCAAAGTCAAGAGACTTGAAAGTCTCACCTCCTCTGCTACCATGCTGTCTTTGGCTCTGTGGCTTCTTCCTCGGCTTCTCTCCTACAGGAGAAAGCCAGTTCTTCTCTAAATAAAGATCCAACTGCAACAGGAGGATAAACCAGATGAAAGCAGCTCCCCTGAGTAGTAGCTGCAGTGGCAAACGTGTAAGTGACCCCGAGAGTTGTTCGTTGCCCACCACTGCAAGAGGAGAGACTGCCCTGTGAGGAAACAGCCCCCAGCTGCCAAAGTTGGGTGCAGCCGTGCAAAGAGGCATCTGTGCCCAAAAGGAAGCAATTGCACACATCTGCCCCAACAGCCAGATTGTCCTTTCTGCAGTAGGGGTTTCTTCCCTCTGGGTGCTGGATGTGTGCTTGCCAACAGGTCGTGATGTAGGTGAAGTCCCAGGTTTGTGAAGCAAGTCCCTTGCAATCCCAAAAGGGTGTAATTTCACATCCTAGTTTGCATGCTTCTCAAAATAAAGGCAGGGCAGGGATTTGCTTAATTTTGAATTCTTCTTTGCAGAGGTAGTTTTCAGTGTGTTTTCATTATAGTATTATTTGGCTGCAACACAGTAATACAGAGAGACTTCAGCCCATTCGCAATTTCATTGTGCATGGCAGTGACAGCTACTGCCCTGAAAGGTTCAGAAATGTTTCCTTTAAATTGAAAAGAGTAAGGAATAGATAAGAACATGAAATCCATTATAGTAATAATTTTTTTTCCTGACAAAAGGAGAATGTTTTACGTACAACAGAAAAGGGTGTTTTGTTGGTGGTTTTATTCTGCTTCATCTTATTTTATTTTTCACTCACTGGGCCCAGACCCTAACTCGTACTTGGAGAAGCAATGCTGTGGCCAAAAGAAATCAGTTCTTCATGTGAGACAAGCCCAGGGCTTGGGCTGAAAGTTGTGACATGAGGAGTCAGGGAGTTGTTTCAGAGAAAAGCAAGTACCATAGGAAGGTTTTTTCCGGTTTGTGCATTTGTTCACTATATTTGATCTTTGTAGCTGTGAGGGAATGAGGAGAGAAAGGGAGAAGAAATTATAGCAAATAATCATGAGAAACATCTGCCCAGAAGTTTTTATATTTTGCATTCTCTCCCTCACTGCCTATTTAAAGGCTGAGTTCTAATTAAGACACCACCTTACTGTGCTGGATTAAAAGCTGCTGAACCCATCGTTTTGAACTGTGCCAGAACGGTTGAATCATTTATAGGCCAGCAATTTAATACATGGCATAGCAAAGCTAGGCAGCAGATCTATGCCCATGAGTACATGTTCTTTCTCTCTTGGTTTCCGTCTGGGTACCTAACACAGGCTTGTTGAAATGAATCAAGTCTTTAACCCCCCATCAAAGGTAACCACGTAAGGGCTGGTGGGTTTTAAGGTTAAGTAACCGCAGACGGACCTCAGTGCTGTTCTGGAGCCTCAGGAGCCCTGAGGGTCTGGCATGGCCCCTGTTTGCCTTCTCAGCACATCCTTGTTCTGCGCCAGTCGCCGTGATGCCCTTTGCCTTCCAGCAGTGTTAAAAGTCATCAGTGCTGCCTTGTGAAGAGATCTTATTCACTCTGGGCTTGACCCAAAGGCCAGCTGTGCTTTGGCTCAGGTCCTCTTAAGCGCTCCACTACACAAGCACATCGGTAGTTTCCCTGCCTAGAGTCTGGCTTTTGATGAATCACAGAGGAGAAGGGGAAAAAAAAAATAAAGTGGGGATTTCTTTTTTGATAGAGAAAGGTTTACAAAAAAATAAATCCACCCTAATCTGTGAAGTATTAAGAGGGGATTTAGAGAGAGAAATGTAATCATTTTTTTATTTTAATTCCTCTGTAATTAGCATTTCTTTCACAGCATTAGGGAAACTTGTTGTTAGTCTGCTGCCGCCACGGCTTCTGTTTGTATGAGTTGCCAAAGTCATTGTCTTTGAATTGGTGTCCCTGAAAGAGGTTGCTAAAGTATGACATGTCCTTTAAATAGCACTTCTTTGTCACTGGTGTGGGTGGGGATGAGCAGAGCTCCTCCTGTGCCCTAAGTTGCTCTGTCCTCTCTGCCATAGTAAGTGGCACTTGGGTGGGAAGGGCTGTGCACAACAGGGAGCAAGGTTTGACCTTAGGCTGTGCTTTTAGTCACACAGCACTATGGAGGGGCTTGGGGACATCCATACTTATTCGACAGGTTTATTTTGCCTGAGAGTTCAGCTAGTGAACTCTTCCAGGTTCACTGATATTTCATAGGTGACTTCCAGTTTTGGGCAGAAGTGTAGGATAAGGAGCTGCCAGCAGAGTCCCAGGGGACCCCAGGCTGCCTGGATGACAAGTGCACAGGCAACAGTGAAGCTGAAACTGAGTTGGCTCTTTGGCTCCTGATTCTTGTTGGCACATCATGGAGAAGAGAGAAGAGGGAAGTTTGTTTTTTGGTTTTTTGGTTTTTTTTTCTGTTTTTATTTTGTTTTGTTTTGGGTTTTTTGTTTTTGTTTTGGTTTGGTTTGGTTTTTTGCTGCCTTGGAGCTGCAAGGAGGGTTAGGCTTGTGCATGGGCTTCAGGGACCTTTCAGTCCTCACCAATGGGCCAGGAGAAAGCAGATTCTCCTGGGCAGAGTTGTTCTTTCTGGGCAGCTTTTTCATGCCTTGCTACTACTGTTAAGTGATTTGCTCTTCTGAAGTCTGTGTTATTAAGGTGAACAAGTGGAAAGACCTCCCTTGATGTGTTTGGTGTGGGGTGTCTCTGCCCTGCTTTTGTCACCTACAGAAAGATCTACCCACAGAAAACCAATGCTGGGAAGAACAGAAACACATGAGAAACACAGCCGCATGTGGAAGTGCTTTTTCTGAGATAAAAGTGTCAGATTAGCATGCAAGAATGGAGGCAGGGGCAGTGAAGTTAAATACAGGCATGAGTGCAGCTTCTGCGTTTGGTTTTGAGAGGGCTGGGCTGCAGGGACTCCTCTTTGCAGCCTCTGTTGTTTGGGTAACCTCTTACAGAAAGGAAAAAAAAAAGGCAGATGGGCCTTTTATCGTGGCAAAAGTAATTTAGTGTTTTCCATGCTTAAACTTTAGTGTGAGCATGACTTTTCTTCAAGGTGTCGGGCACCTAATCTATAAAATGAATGGGTGGTGGTTTTGTCAGGAGCGGGTCCTCTGGTGGCTTGCACTGTAGGTATGAGGTCTGCATATACCATTCTTATGTGTATCACAGGGCTGAGATGCTGCAGTTCTTCATGAGATAAAGTAGTCAAGCTGAAAATGAAACAAAGCTCTAACTGTATCCCTCCTTGTGTTTAGCAGAGATAAACTACAGTGGAGTCTCAGTGCTGCTCCGTTTGGCTTCTGGCAGCAGCTTTAATTGGTAAAATGCAGATTTTTTTTTTTGATCAAGAGAGGATTATTCTTGTTATCAGTCTGGAGCATCTTATTTCAAGATGAAAAGGCTTCGCTGAATTACAGATGCCAACATTTTTACAAAGCACTTTGGCGATTGACATCTCAAAGAGAAAGTATGATTTATTAGCCTATAATGGCTAACACTCAGCACTGGGCTAGGTCCCACTGATTTGTGAAATTGCTTAATATGAATTGCCTTTTTGTGTAATTCAAGCCCCAGCTTTTTCAAATAAACTTCGAATATAAAGTGTATGAAACATTGCATACCTGAAAAGGGAGAAGGGTAATGGGGATGTATAGCTAAAAAGAAAAGAAAGAGGGAGAGAGAGAGAAAGAGGGAGAAAGAAAGAAAGAAAGAAAGAAAGATGAAAAGAAAAAGGAAGACCTACTCCTAAATCCATCTTGGTGGTGCTTTTTTACAGTAGTTTGGTTGAAATGTTGGCAGGCTAAAGATTAATAACAAGCCTTGTCGCTATCAGTACCTGCTTGTCGATTCTCTGTAACAGGGCTGTCTGTTCAGCATGGAAATTATTGATTAAATAAAAATTGCTATTAGATTGTGATGTGATCCATAATCACAAACAATGGTGGACATTCTTCTTTCAGATCCCAAGCCATGCATCAAGTTTTTCCTTGCAGCAATTTATATTGTGCTGACACTCGCACCCATTAGGCTTTTATCCTCTCCTACATGTGCCAAGAAAGCACTAAAAGAAAGAGCAGCAGCAGCAGCACAGCAGCACAGGTAGGCACTCACTATGTTCTCAGAGAAGCACAGCACAGATAAGTCCATCCTTTGCTCCTCCTTTCCTCAGCAGTGATTCCCACCAGATAAGGGCGACACACCTGGAATGTGTGCAGGGAGACCCAGCATGGTTTCGTGGCTTTTTGTTATTTTAGGATTCTGGAGCGTGAAGCACAAGTGTC
This sequence comes from Sclerurus mexicanus, assembly GCA_013396755.1. Classification (NCBI taxonomy): domain Eukaryota; kingdom Metazoa; phylum Chordata; class Aves; order Passeriformes; family Furnariidae; genus Sclerurus; species Sclerurus mexicanus. Next base: position 873,406 of record VWZF01001604.1, on the reverse strand, counting down.
TCTCCTGTATTTATTCAGCTCTGAGGCTTCCTAATTTGAGGAATCCAGGATTGTAGTGCATCACTTTAGGCTGAATTAATTAAAGAGATAGCATCTCACCCTTCCCAGCACATGTGAGCATGTGCCAACTTTCTTTTTCCTTCTGTGAAAGCCTTTGCCTAAAACTAAAAGAAACTTAGTCAAAAAATGGTTTTGAGGGTTTAGCTGCTTATAGGAGCTTCTCTGCACCTTTTGTTTCAGAATACCTTAAACAATGTATGCGTGTCAAAACTGATCAAGCCCACCTGGCCTGGCTGCCAGGGAGAGGCATCCTGTGGCTCTGGAGTGTGCATTGTAGATTGCTTTCCCAGTTAGCAGCACTGGGCAGCATTACCACAAGGGTTCCGTACCTCTGAACAAGAGCTGAGAGTGGAGAAGCCTAATACACTGTGCAGTGATTTTTGTTGTTGGTGTAAGTTTTCTTAAATTGGGTGAAATAAAGGCTTTATCATTTAAGCTGTTATTGGTGCTAATTATCAATGATGTATATTTCTGTATCTCACCGCATTGGGATACTGTTTGCATATTTTTCTTGTGCCTAAACTGTTCTAATATTGCTGCAGATAAACAAGAACATCCTGCCTGCAGTGTTTGACCATTTACTACATTACACTCGGCTCAAAGAGTGTTTTAACAGTGAGCTTAGCCTGCTTCATTATGCAGGGCAAGTGAGAAGTTTTCAGGCTCGCCCACTGTCATTTAAATCAAGAGAACAGTTCATTTTGCAAAGCTGGAGCCTTGCACACCTCCCTCCAGTGCAGCCACTCTCTGCATGGATCAGAGCCAAGGGATTACCAGCCAGGAAATTAATTGCCAAGGGGATTCCAACACTTATGGTTAGTAAAAAAAAACGTCTGAACAAAGAAGTGTGTTTTACATCACATTCTGAAGGCGCCAGGCTCCAGCTCTGGTAAGTCTTTGGGTGAGCGAGAGTTACAGAGATACAGAACTGCCCTCTGGTTTACTAATGCAGACTTCTGTGTTCACTGCTAGCACAAGTCCATCCTGTTCAGATGGTGCCACAATGGTATATAGGAGAAGATATAAATCTTTGAGATAAACCAGACTACTTAGGACTGATTTTTAGGTACCAAAAGCACCTGTAAGTTCAGTGGAGGTCAATTAAAGTTAGCGTGTGGAATGCAGGGGCAGGAAGGAAAATGACCTTGGCTCTTTTCTGAGTGTGTTAGGCGATACTCCCATGTTCTACGAAGTCCTGCACAGTTTTCATCCCAACAGTGCAAACATATGTCTTTAGTCTAGCTACAATGCAGGAGTGCTTATGGCATGTATGAGAGGATAGAAAATGTTATCCCATGGCAAAAGAGCTGAGAGAAGGTATCACTGCTGCTGCTGCCTGAACCATCGAGGGCCATTTACTTCTAACACAGGACAGAGACCATTGCTAGACCTGAATTCGCTAGGATGTGACCAAGCCTAGCAGAGATGCAGAAGGGAAATGTCCTGTAGGAAAAATCCAAGGGAGGTCTCAGAGCAGCAATAAACTGCTGCACGTGCTGGAGCTTGTCAGACATGTTTCTTAGAGGTGTTAGGAGAAAGCGCCCCAAATACTTTCTCTGGTTCAGTAGTGATGTCATGGCTTTAACACACTGGTGCTTATGTCACCCACTGGGGCTGGATTAATTCTACCAGGATCTCTGTGGTGGAACAAATGTTAAAACATTGCATTGCCTAGTAAAGGTTTTGGTACTGCTTATCACCTCTGCTTTGCAGTTTCTGTGAAAAGAGCTGTCTGTTTTTAAGTCACTGTCTTCCTGGTTTTCTTAGGGGCATTTTGTGCCTTCCATTACAAAAGTGGATCTGGCATTATCTCCTAGTATGAATTGTAGCTTTCTTAGTTTATGTATAAGGAGACATGAAATGCATTTATTGGGGGAAGGGGGGAATCCTGTCTCTTTCTGCAGACAAAGAATTGGTATTTTTATCACACAGACAATTTGTATGTCTCCATGAGGTAAGCATAGGGATCTCTTAAAAAAAAAATAGAAAGTTTTACACAGGAAGATCCTGCTAAGCAATATATTTTCTTTCATTTTCAGTGGATCACTGTTAGCTGTGCTGTAATCAATAAAGTACTAAAAGTAGAAGAAAGTGCATGGTTTTACGAAATCTCGTCCAAAGTTAAACTAAAGGAGGTGCATGTTGTTCAGCCAGTCCTATCTACATACTTAGTGTCCATATGCTTAATACACCTTGAAAAGCAGAGTCCATTTAACTATCTGACATTTACCTTGCTATCTCTCCCCTTTAGTAGCATAGGATTTTCAGTAAAAGAGGCAGTGGTTTAACTTTTTTGTAAGGGATCAAGTATTTTGCTAATCTTTCTGCATAGATAGATGACCCATTGTACCAATCTGGGAGTTTGGAAGACTCCAAAATCTTGTTAAAAGGGTACTTCTTAGCTTTTCCTTATTCTATCTTGCTATATATCCTTTCACAGATTTCTAAGCTGGTTCATGTGATGAAGCAGTGTGTCTCTGCTAATATAAAATCATAAAAAGCTGCTGTAATATATGGTTGCATTTTAATGAGTGTCTTGATTTTAAACTGTTTGCAGTGTATCTCCAAAAGCATGCACTGAAAGACAGTGTAAATTTTAACAGATTTTTGTTGTTAAAGCCTTACAATTTTTATAAAACAGCTCTGTCTTTATATATTCATTTGGTGCGCCAGTTGTTGGGATATTTTGCTGGGTACTTTTTTACTTCCTTTTTTTTTTTTTTTTTTTTTTTTTTTTTTTGTTCTCTAGGCATCTTTACTCCTGAGCTTTTATTTCTTGGCTCCAACCACTCTGGTCTGTGCTGTGGAATGTAAAGACTAGAAAGCTCTTCCAGTTTTATTTTCTTGTGAACATGCCCTATGTTAAAGGAGAGTATTATTACTTTTAGCATGGTTTGAACCCACAGCTCAATAACTAACTATAAGAGCTGCTAAAGCCCCACTCCTGCAGAGAGCTCGGTGTGTTTGGACCCAATCGAGTTTAATGGGCTCCAGGCTGCCATAAGAGCAGCTCACAGAACCAAGATCTTGGCTGGGAGCAATGGCTGGAATTTATCAAAGCCAAACAATATGGGGGGAGAATAGTTAATTTCAGGTTTAATATATACAGCAGGTCTGATTTCCATTGAAGTCAGATGAGTTATGGTGGCAGGAAGGAGGCCTATAGTTTTTTTGTCTTGTGCAGCAATGTGGGAAAACATCCAAAGTATTTAGTTCTGCCTCGTGTGTGCTGGTGTGCTTCTTTCAAAGCCAGCACGGTATTTTCATTCTTCATACTATTTGCAAATAAGATGAAATACTTTATTGTAATGCCTCTTTGTCATTACTTCCTTCTCAAGTGTGCTGGCAAGAGTCTTCTGTAGTCTTTCTTTGCCAGTGACAAAAATCCAGAAATAGAATATATGCTTTTAAGTGTGTTACACTAACATCTGTAGCAGTGCTAAGTGTCAGGCTGTTCAAGTTTTCTATTTTTTTATTTTTTTTAAAGTAAGTCCTGTTTCACATGTATGTTTTTGTTAAAGATTATGCACAGCTCCGTATGAGTCCAGATTTGTAAAGAAGAAAGTCATCCATTGCTTGCGCTGGGTACTGCCTGTGAGGGAGTATTTTAACATGGTTTTCCTGGAAATTCTGTAGCAGTTGCACGTAAAATCAATTTTTATCCTTAAATGCAAAGATCACGAAGCAGAAAATTTTGAAGTTGAGCCTCAGGTGGTTTTCTCTCCCTCCGTATTCAGTCACTCCTACAAGGTACCAGACAGTGTATTTTCTAGGCAACACTCACTGGCAGACTCAGAACCAGTGAAGGGCAGATGTTTGGATACAGGCCAGTCTTTACCTTCTTCCCCATCTAGCTGTAGGAAAACCTTCCCTCCTTTGTGCACTATTGCTTTGACTAGTTTGAGAGAGGAGTGTATAATGGATTTGCGGGGAGTGTGGAGCTCTTTGCAAGGCAGATTTCCTCTCTTCTGAGCTTGTGGCTCGAGCAGGCATTGCAGTCTTGCTGTAGAGCTGTTTCCTGAAGGCAGGAGTCCTTCCTGCAGCTCAGGCTGTAGAATTCCTGCCTGTGGCCACCTCTCAGAAAGCCTGTGGGAAGGGCTTTGTGTGCATGTGTGATGGAGAAGAATGGAAGGAAGGCAGGCAGAATAGACTGATGATCATCAGTGCAGGGCTAGGGTGTAGGATTCAGGAGAAAACCACCTTCACTTGCTGTTGCGTTGTAAAGACCAACATCCCAGTTTTATCACTTAGGCAGCAGTGGGTCTTAAACCCTTCAGCAAATGGCCTTTGTTCAGTTTCTTCTTCCAGCCCTGGCCAAGCTTGAATTCTCCATCCTTGTGCATAGTTCACCTGTCTTCTTCCTCCCTCTGCTTTTCTCCTTGCTAGTCTGTCTTGGGTCTCTTGGTTTATGCTGCAGGCACCAAATTACCCTAAATTTTTCTCATGTGACCTTTATGTAGAAGACAGGTAAAATGTGGGTGTAATTTGGGGACCTAAACGTAGAGAGCATAAAAACCCCAAAGTAAAAGCAAGCCAAACATGGATACATAAGATTATTTTTGTAAAAGTGATTTTTGTGCATTTCTGAAGTCTTGGTGAAGTTTAAAGCTGTAATGGGGCTCTACCTGTAAGGTTGCCTTTTACAAAAGGAAAAACCCTACAGCAAAAGGCTCTCCTGCTCTAAGCACAGTAGTTCACATGCCCAGTGCAGCTCTCGAACTGTGTGTTCAAACATACACAGCTCACACCAAGAAAGGTCCTGGGGTGAGCTGAAATTGGAGAAGAGCTTACCAGCAGTGTGGAGCATGCAATACAACCTGCAGGCTCATCCTTGGAGGGCAGAGACTTCACCAAAACGTTCCCTTTTGAGAACAATTTGGCTTGTGGTTTCCACTCTGTGTCTTCACTTCCCTGTTGCACCTCCCTCACAAAAATTCAATTAGCCTGTCCTTGGGCAGGTCACAGATTGGGCAGGTGTTTGAAGAGGGAAGTGGAGTTTTTGTCTTTTTTAACATTGCAAAAATATGGAAGCTGGGATACCTTGTTTGAAGTAAGGCAAGTGCAATACAGAGCAGCAGTGCTGGAGGAGCTGGTAAAGCCCAGTTATCACAGCAGCACGCATTGAAAAATCATTTCCATACAGCTGGAAGAGTAAAGAAAGCTGAAATTCCTGTAACATACCAGCTTCACCTCCTAACCTCCCAGCTAGTAATACAAGAATGCAAGCTTCAAGAAAGACAAGGCACTTGATTTTAGACAGAGTTATGGAAGAGAACATCACAGAAGAAACAAAGCTGAGAGCCATCAAAGCATCTTTCCTACCACCGTAAAAGTGGAATGATTAATGCCCACAGCATTTATGTTGATGTTCTGGCAGAATCTCATTTATTAAATTCTCAAGTTTAGCAAATAAAGATGCAATTTCTGCCCGTTGCTTTATAGCTGCGTGCTCTGACACAGGAAATCAAGGCAGAGCTGTAAAACGTTGCCCGCGATGGAGCAGCATTTTGCTGCTAACAGACTTAACTGTACTATATACATGCATATATGTATATTAAATTAAACAAGAACAAGATGTGGTCTTATTGGGAAAGAATCCCCGCAATATCCCATAAGTTCCATTCACTCCACAGAATATCCCAGAGCCTACCAAAAAGCCGTCCAAAACCTGGAAACAGACACAGGCTGAGGGAGTCTGTTCCCAGTCTGAGAAGCAAGCTGTGTTTGCCCTGTTGGTATTGTATCACATCCATACTGTATAACTGCTATATCAGAGATTAAAAGAAGGTCATGCTGTATTATGAACCACTGTCTTTATTTTTAGGATTAGATAACTTTTCCCCACCCCCTGCACTGGTTCTCTTTATGTCCTAAGGGCAGATCCTTTCTCTTGGGTCAGGAATGTAATAAGGCAGGTTTTCCTCTCTCCAGGATATTGTGTCTGTCTCACTGTGTTTAAATTGCCACAGAAAGCTCTTCTGAGCAAAATACAGTATTTTCTTTGTACAAGAGCCAATGATTGGCGTATCCTTGGGGACTTCTCCGTCTTTAGCATTTAAACATACAAGTTGGATATGTTTAACCTATTGATAGGCAACGAAGACAACTACAGAATTTATTGCAAGAGAACAAAAGAAAAGCAGAAAGAAAATATCTTCTTTTTAACTGGGGGATTGAGAACTTTTATTGCTGTTCTTGAGGCAGGGAGATGAAAAAAAAATAATCAGACCTGTATTTTCAGCTGAAAGAGGGAGGTGAAAAGAGTCCTGCTGACTTGTGTCCTTTGAATTAGCGTATTCCTGTTTATTAGTACAGTTTCACATTTAGAGAAGAAGACTTCTCCAAGCCCATACGTAAAAAATCATTTGATTCACCGTGGCTTGGTTAAACAGTGTTTGAGGCAAAAAGATGACTCTTGCTCAGGCTTATAGTAAACAGAAAATGCAAAAATTCATTAATTATTATTAGTTTGCCTGCTCTTGCTCCTTGTGAATTCCTTCCTTCTGAGCTTGCATACCCTGTGAGACTGGGACAGCCCCTTTCCAAGTGTTTCACTGACCCCAGATCTTTACTAAATTTTTAAATATGAGTGGAAACCCAGATTTCTCCCGGTGGCAGCTGTGCTGTCCCAAGACAGCTGTTGACCCCAACTGTTTGTTGCATTATCTCTGCGGTCGCCTTTGGTCTACCCTTCACATAGGAATGTTCCCTCAGACACTGGAGTCCTCCTTCCTTGCTGTTTCCGTCCTCTCTTCCAGCTGTTGGTTGCTGTGCTGCCCTTCTCCTCTGCCTGTCATCCCTGTCTATTGACTTACAAAGGTCCCAAGCTATAAATCATCATCATCATTTTTCGGTTGACTTGGGCTTCTAATTTTGATCCCTCCCTTTCTTCATTGACTGTTATTGCCAGTTCTCAAGGGACAGAGATGGGTATCCAGAACAGCATAGTAATAAATGAGCTTCAAGCATGAATTCAGCTGGAGTGCTGAGTGAAGTCTCTTTTTATTCTTATAACTAAGTATTAACAGACATAGACACAGAATTTGTATGTTAAATTTATAAAATACCGTATTTCCCACTTTCCACATGCTTCACCCCTTTTTGAAATAACCATCTTTTTTTAACTGAAACTTTATGTAGTGATTTAACTTTTCTTAATAAATAAAACATTTTAGTCAGGCTGGAGTTACAAATATTTGCAGTATATATATATTTTTGCATGCTTTTGTCCCGGTTGTGGCTGGGATAGAGTTAATTTTCTTCATAGTAGCGGGTACATGCTGTGTTTTGGACTCAGTATGAGAATAAGGTTGATAACACACAGATGTTTCATTTGTTGCTGAGCAGTGCTTATCCTAAGTCAAGGGCTATTCAGTTTCCCATGGTCTGTCAGGGAGCAGGTGCACAAGAAGCTGGGAGGGTGCACAGATGGAAACATCTGACCTGGACTGGCCAGGGGGATGTTCCATATCACAGAACCTCAAACTCAGTACAAAAGCTGGGGGAAGTCGGCTGGGATGCACCAACAGCTGCTACAGGATGTGCTGGGCATCGGTGACCAGGTGATGGGCAAGGGTATTGTGCATCACTCCTTTCTGTTGGATATTATTATTAATCTCTCTCTTCTTGTTATCCTTCCCATGTAACCCCAAAATATCTGATTATGAATGGTGGTATGCCACTAGCCATCATTTAGGTTTACAATCGTGGCCAAATATAGGAGGATTAGGGGGCTTAATTTATTAATAGTGGAAAACTTCAAAAATTAAGTGTTGAGATTGAGTGACAAGATCAAACATTGTGAGTTGAGGAGTGCCGTGTGCAGGCAGAGTATTTAGTGTATTCATTATACGCAGAGGAAATTGCCATGCAGTGCTTTTAAGATCCAGCTGATCTTAACTCTGAGCGTTCCATTTCAGCAAAGGTGTCAAGACTGTGGAGGAGCTGACCTGCTTTGGGCCAGATCAGAAAATGGGATAAATTGTCATGTTGCTAATCAGCATTTGCAGAGATCTGTCACAAGAGCATTCCTTAAGTCTTCTATAAAGTATGAAAAACAACCATAAGAACCGGAATAGAATAACACCAAATGCATCCAAAGGAAAGGAAGCAGCACTGGAGATAGTTATCTGAGCTTCTCCTCAGGCACGTGCCTACACAGAAGTGCAGAGTTCTTCATGTATAGCTAGAGCTTCCACTTGGTTTTAGGAACTGCAACCAGCTTAAGCATTTGTGCCACCATAAAGGCTTAAAGCAGCTTAAGTGCTTCTTCCATCTCAGGAACTAAAAATGGCTTAAGTACTTATGCCACCCTAAGGACACGAGGTCAAAAGTGTACTCTCAACTTGAGCAGCAGGGAGAAGACATTGGTCTCTTGTGGATGTTTAGCCTTGTTGTGCCTGCAAATGATCTTTAGTAAGGAAAGAACAGTCAGGATCCAGGCCTATTTTCCCTCAGATAAGAGGAAATGAAAATGCACGCATTGTTCTAACAGAGAGTCACAGAGGTTAGAGAGAGACTTGATTGCAGTGATTGGAATGTGTCCGAAAAGTCTGCTGGGGATTTCACTCCACGGAGATGCATTTTTTCCCTCCTCACAATGAGATTTCTTTTGTCACAGGATATTTCCTGGCTCACCAGGGCCTCCTTTATATCCTGACTTCTTTACAATGCTTTTGTCTGTTCATCTTGCTGTGGATCATGGAGTCAATCTTCATCGAGATGTTAATGAGATGGTAGGGATGCCTGCCTGATGTCATCTCTCAGTTGCCTGACTACCTAAAATGGTAACAAGGAGCAGTGATGAGTCGTGTATTGCATCCCTGGGGAGCTGGGAAGCATGGCTACTTGCTTAAGTGCTGCCCTGTGACTTTTCTGAACGCTGATATTCTTTTTACAATCACTCAGCTATCTCGGGAAGCTGTGTAGGTCAAGAACCTCAGAAGTATGCACACCACTCATGAACAAGTGACTAATTTTAGTGGGAATTAGAGTTCTAAATACTTCATGTGGGCTTTAGCTTTTCTGGGCTTTAAGTCTCTGCCTCTACTGTGGCCACAGGAGAATATACTGTTTCCTGAGTTTGTTACTAGGAGGGGTACAAGGTACTCAGAGGCTTTGGGAATAATGTCAAGTGTGAAGTGAGTGACAGATCAGAACTTACACCTGAGTGGTGACAGGGAAGTTTGAATTCAGTTTCATAAAGTCTGGTGAGCTCTGGTGTGCTTCACACTGTTTTGGGCAAGGTTGAAGTTGTACTAAAGCAGGTGAAGAGGCTGAGAGAACCCCTGAGGATGGATGGACTCATACAGTCCTCAAAGTGGCAGCAGAGAACCTGGGAACAAAATCACCGGCAGGACACAGGGACTTCTGCACCTCAAGCCAAACCAGGGTAAGAAAGGGAATGAAGACTTGGTCATTGTTGAGAAGACCAGAAGGAACTAGTTTATTTAATCCAGCAAACGATGTCAGAGAGGAGAGTGCTGTCTGCCAGTTAGTTAGGGTGGGGAAGAGAGAGAACTAAACACTCTGCAGGGAAGCAGAGCTGTTTAAGCTAAAGGATAGTGCTGGCACAAGAACAAATGAATATAAATTGCCTATGAATAAATGGAAGCTAGAAATTAGTTGCTAACCAGCAGAGGAGTGAGTTCCTAGAAGAGCCTTCCATTGGGAGCAGAGGGAGCTGATCACCAGCATACTTAGAAGATGAAGCTTGCTCTGCTTGTGACCAGGGTTATGTGTAGTGGGGCTTGCCATAGCTAGAGGATGGGCTTGGTGACCAGGAAAACTCCTCCTTTTTCTAACTGCACGTGGGCTGAAGGACAAATCTATATTCCCTATGCAAAACACAAAAATAAGAGTGTTCCCTGCAGGACTTGCAGGTTGGGGACAGCTAAATGCCTTCCAAACCAGCTTCAGAGCTATCCAGTCTCTTACAGCTGGACACAGTCTCTTCACATTTGTCCTCTGCAGCCCATGGGCCCCTCAGCTCTCTCGTGCAGCTGCGGGATGATGTTCAGCAGCCTCCTTGCCTTTTGTACTTTGTCTCCTGTGCATCAAAAGCAGTGGCTCTGCTGGTTGGAGGAGTATTCTGTGGCAGGGAAGATTTGTGCTACAAGATGGCTTAAACTGCTTCTGCTTGATGTTAGTGAAGAGCTTTAGGGAGAAGTTATTTAGCACTTCCTTTTTCAATTTTTTTGTAAACTGAGAAGATAAAAGCCTGAAATTGTCACTGTATAACTGAATTTAAATCGAATTTTGGCAAGGGGAGTATGCCTTCCGCTCTGCCACTAACTTACCACATTATACCAATGGTGTCTTCCCAGTTTTCTCCCAGGTTACCTCAAGGTAAGTGTGTTAGAAAGCAGAATCAGGAGATTTTCCCAGTGTATTCTGCTGTAGTTATCAAATAACACTTTGCTTTCTGACACAATCTCAGTTGCAGTGAAATTCTTTTTCTGTTGTTCCTGACTTTTTCCACAGAGAGGGTTTCCTCCTGCTGTTTGACCACTGTGAGAGCACATTTGGCCTTTGTTTATGTATTGAATAGCTAATGGGAACCAAGCAGTTAGCTAGGATGTGCTTAGATTCCTCTTTCTTCTAAAAACACACATGAAGGAGGGAGATGGAACACTATTGCAGGTCCTGGCTCCAGTGTCACCTCACCTCGTCTGCTACAATATGAAGTAACATACAGTGGGTATGGATTATATGAAAACATCCATGGTTTAAGGTTTTCCCTTTTTCGGTAGTATTTCTTACCATGTAAGCATTTATGCTTCCAGGATACCATGGGTTGAGCTTCCCATTACCTCTGGTTTTTGAGTTTGCCTAGTAGAGATGACAGACAAACTGCAGCCTTGTCTTCAATTAATTTGGTGGGGCTTTACACTCTGGAATTGAAATCCATCTCAGAGCTTCCTCCTTCAAAGCCAGGTCATTCTGAGACCAAAATTAGTATTTAGGTCAGCTCCCTCTGTTCATTTTAGGGTATTTTGGAGCTGGATGATAATAACATTTCTTAAATAAAAGAAAATGAGCCAGGACAGACTGAGGTTTGGTAATGAGCATTGAAGTGGCATGAAAGTGACTGTTATTCTGCAAATGACCCCTGTTTTGCAGCTTTTTGGAGCTGTGTGCAATGGGAGATAGCTTGTAGAATTCCAGCTTTTTAATGGGGGCTTTTTTTCAGGTCAGAAATTCTTAATAAGACAGAGCTGGTGCTTCAGAGCCTTATGTTAGCAAACCTGACACTAGGGAGTAATATCATTGGCTTTCATGCGCCTATTTACTGTAATAAGGATTACGAACGTAAGTAAAACTTGCAGGTTTGGGCCCACAAAATTAAAAGAAAAGCCTTTTCACACCCTGAAACTGCATCAAAATTCAATTTCACCAGGAAAAAAAAATCCTTCTGATCTAGTCCCTGGAATGTGACATTTCATGGGTGTAATAAGGTTACAAACAGATTATAAATTGAAACCCTATAAATCCTTATTGTACTGTACCAAAGCTTCTGCTTTGCATAATACTCTTATTCCTGACTGTTCTTTGTTTTACAAGCTCAAAACTGTTCATTCCCTCTCATAATAGAGATCAGGGAGCCAAAAACACCGTGCAAAATCCAAAGGTAATTATCTGAGTCAAAGAACCTGAATGCCAGAGTTCACAAACTTCTGAACTTTTCTAATTGTTGTTTGCACAGAAAGACATCCCTCTTCCTTTAAACATGTCACCAATGTTGCACATTCTTTCTGCCAAATGATAATGGTAAAAAATACCAGTGTAGGTTTAGTTCCTGGTTTGCATTTGTGCAGTTCTGCCCTCGTGTCCAGAGCCAATGACTGGTGAGTTTTCACATCAGAACTTGGGCAAGTGAGGGCGTTGGAATCTGACCCTATGTGCTCAGGATTAGAAATCCTGTAAATCTCCTTACCTGAGAGCACTGCTGGTTTTTGCTGTTGGCCTCTTGTGCTGATTTTAAGTCCAGCGAGTGTCTTCCAGACCAGCCTTTTGGTATTTGGTCACATTTCTAGGTCTGCCAAAGTATCACCCATCTGCAAAAATCAATTGAGCTTCTTACCTGCGAGCTAAATAAATTACCCAGATTAGCAGATCACAGGTTTCTTTCTTCCAGGCTTCCCCTAAAGGTGAGGATCCTCAGGGGCAGTTGAATGAGAATGAGATGGATTTGCTGGTGAGTTCTCAGGGGCCACTTGGAGCATCAAAGCAATGAGGGAAAATAGCACAAAGAGGGATTTGATTGTAGGAAGAGCAGAGGGAGTAGGAAAGGATTAACAGGATAAGAGAGCAGGGCAAATGAGTTTGGAGGGACACAGTTGTGAAAGACCAGAGGGTAATCACAAGATACTTGACAGGTGACACAGCGGAGTGATGGAGAGAGGCAAATGATCGAGTCACCATCATTGGCTTTGTCAGATGCTGCAGTGAGCCTGGACTGGGGCAGGAGCAAGGACGGGAGTTTTATGCCCATGAGAAAGGTCAGCTGCTAAAGGCTAGAGGTCTGAGGGCAAGGAACAAGCTCATTTGCGAGGACAAAGAGAAAAACCTTCCTATGGAGAAGTTCTCCATGGTGCTTGAGTGTCCACACAGCAGGAGGTAAAAGGAGGTGCTGTTGGGAACGGATTGAACCAGCCTTGAGGGTTTTGTATGAAATAGAAAGCCCGTGTCACACGAGTTTCATCCCCCTCGTGGCTGTGTAGGTTTAACCAAGTAACACACAGTCTGTAATGTTTACAGAGAGATTTGGCCAAGAATTGCTTGAATGCATTGAATTTTGTCCTGTGACTTCTTTCTTTCTCAAGAAACATTGACATCATTGTGCTCCGTGTTTGCTTCTGGTACAGGCGTGTGTACTATGAATGGAATAGAAATATGCACTTGAAACATAAACTCCTGCAGATTACAAGTTGTATGTTGTCCAGCACATCTGCTCTGCTCAAGAGTTCTATGCCCCATCACAACTTTTAAGGAATGGCAATAAAGTTTCAGGAAGAGAAAAAGAGCTGTCATCTTTTATAGGCAGTGTACGTCTGTTTGCCATGGTTATGGCGTGTAATTGTGTACATAAGTGATTTTATTTGGTCTTCTGACTGATTTCAAGACTTTAGAAAAGATTTGGGTTGCCTTCTTTGTGTTCCAGCGCTGAGATTCTGTACGGCTGGCCTTTTCTGTGAGCCCATTATGGAACAGATGCAGATTTCATCCCTGTGCTGGGATCAAGTATAAACTGGGAGGATTTTGTCTAGTGCCTTAGTGGGAATGAGCTCATTCGCTGAGAAATGCGGCCATCTAGTGGCTCAGAGAGGCAGTGTGGGAGTGGGAAAGGTTTCTCCAAGAGTCCTATTGGGAAAAAAACTTCGAAAGCCCAGGTGTAATTTTATTTTTTGTCATTTTCTGAAGCAGTGCAAAAAAATTAAAAAACAAAAACCGAAGCAGTTTTGAGGCTGGCCCTGCTTCATCTGCCCGTTTCTGCTCAGAAACACAATCGGAGAGAACTAAATCCATATTTAAATGTTCTTCCGAATGGGACCGTAGTGAAAGGAGCAGAGCAAGTTGCTTTTCTGGAAGAGTACAAGTTGCGGAGCCCTGTCCTGCCTCTGGATACGCTCCTGTGGAAGGCGCTGACCTCAGCAAGACCCTGTGAGTTAGCAGGGCTGGAGTGGCTGTGGCTCCCAGGGACATTCAGACAGAGGCACACTTGGCAATGGCAAAAGCTGGCTCGATGTATGCTTTGGTGCTCAGAGTTTCTGTTCACAGTGTGTAGGGGTTTGTTTTCCCTTCCACGACCTGTACACCAACCCCATACATTTACTAAAGGAGAGCAAGTTAAAATTTTGGATGTAAACTTGGTTTAGCAGTTCTGTTGGTTTTTCAGATCAGAGGATGTGTTTTTAAAGGTCTGATTTTGAAAACCTTGCTTATTTTGAGGCGTGCTTAACTAAGCCTTCCCTGCTCTGAGGAAGCCATGCTCAATATGAATCAATCAAGTGGAACTGTGCATGAGACTATCTAGGATCCATTTACCAACCTGTATCCCTGAGACCTTACCCAAAGCCTGTTGATGTCAGTAAAAACAAATTCATGAGCCTCAGTGGACTTTGGTGGGATCCGTAACCTGAACCCTGTGATCACTTGAGAGTGCAGATGATCTGACTCTGTTAGTGGTGCAGGGTCCTGATTCACACCTGAGCATCTGGTGCTCTTCCAATGTGAAGTGACAGTAAAGCTGCTGCTGCTGCTGTTACACTTGTGTTAAACTGCAATATCTCTGTTTTACCTGAGCAGCATATCAACAATGACCACATACACGGTGAGAAGAAAGAGTTTGTGTGCCGATGGCTGGACTGTTCCCGGGAGCAGAAACCATTCAAAGCCCAGTATATGCTGGTGGTCCACATGAGGAGACATACAGGGGAAAAGCCACACAAATGCACTGTGAGTAAAGGGGCCTGAGCTCCAGGCTTGGACGGGAGAGCTGGGGCTGTGCAGGGGACAGAGCAGGGCAGGTGCTGCATTCCCTGAACTCTTGTCTCTCAGACATCTGTGGGGAAGAGACTACCGTGTCTGCTTCATTATCTGACAAAAGCTTTAGGAGGGGGGATTCACTGGATAATTAGGCCCACTTTCTCGAGTTTAAAGTACAAACAAGCCCCAAAAGGCATTAGGAAACAGGGCTCAATTTGCTTAACTATTTAAAAACACTTCCTCTTAAAGAGCTGGGTATTATCGCTGGCCACCAGCCTCCTAATGACTTTGCAATGGATTTCTGCCTTAGATGAAGTACACAAATACTGTGCTCTCCTACAAGAGAAGTTTCCCATAGTGTTGAAAGTATTTTAACTTGAGCTGTGGTGGAGTTTACCTCAGAAAAATTAAAATCCACCAAATCAAAACTACGTTTGACAAAGGTTATGAAGGCTTGGAAAGTTTCTAAACTTGTATAAGTCATCTTTTACTGTTTCCTGCAAGTCCAAAGTTTAAAACTAACCCAGATTTATTTCTTGCATGCAGTTTGAAGGTTGTACAAAGGCCTACTCCAGACTAGAAAACTTGAAAACGCACTTGAGATCTCACACTGGAGAGAAACCGTATGTGTGTGAACATGAAGGCTGCAACAAAGCCTTCTCCAACGCGTCCGACAGGGCCAAGCATCAAAACAGGACTCATTCCAATGAGGTAAGTAAGCACAGCTCCAAAATGGTAATAAGATTCCTCGATGAGGAGACTTACAGCGTGGTCATAGCAATGTATTGCAGAGGACAGGCACAGAAACCCTCACAGACCTGACAAGAATGTGAATTCTAGGTGGCTCTTGCCAGCACAATGTGTCATCCAGACCTGGAGAGGCCAGGGGCCATTTTTTAGGTGCCTGTGTGGGTGGTGACACCGGGTGTCTGCTGGGGTGCAGCTTCCCCAGCATCTCACAGCATCCTGTGGGCTGCTGCAGACAGCCACGGTCTCCGGTGTGTGGAAAGCTGGGCTGCCCTCTGAGTTCTGACTTAGACCTTTTCCTCTTCTCTGGGCTCTTTCACTCTTTTCCCATCCTGATGGACCGGGAATGCAGCAGAGGAAATTTGATCTTTCTCAAGCAAACCAGCTGTGGGAGTCACAGCTCTTTCCCAAACTCTCCGTGTAACACCTCTTCATTGCTGTGTGTTTCCTGCTACTACTGCCTCCTCTTTCAGAACTCACACCATCTTCTTGCATTGTCCCTGGTTTATTGCCCCATTTCAGGTTACAGAAGGAGTCACATCCTCTCAACCTCACATCTCAGAACTCAGCCTCTCCTCCTTTACCTGTCCCTATACTCTTTCACCTCTTTTCTGGAAGTACTGGAAGGGTAGGACATACCATAGCAGCAATATCCATTTCCACAGGGCTTGTATCCTTCTCTAGTTGTCTGTCAGGTCTGTCACAGGCATGCACTAGGGTTGGCAGATCTCCTGGGAGCATTTATCTCCTTCCAGTCCCCTGGTCCCTGCAGCATCTCTTCAGTCACCAGAGAAGCAGAGAGCATTGCACATCTCCGAGTTTGCCCCATCCCTGCCGTTTGTGCTCTCAGCAACCCAACTGAAATTGCACTGAAGACCTCCAGCGATTTTGTGAATTGCCACCAAGGTAGAAGGAAGTTCACCAAGTCTTGGCAACAGCTGACTGAGCTTTTTTTTTTCCATTCACTATCTGAACCAATCTGTATGTTGCCTAGTTGACGAGTCAGATCTCCTCAAACTTAATGATGTGAGCTGTATTGCTGCTATTTCATGTCTAACAGTAAGGCACCAAGAAATATTTTATGCTGCTCCTCATTTCTGGTAGGTGCAGCCACAAGGGCAAATGAAACATTTCCTTACCATTACTTTGCACTGAAACAGGCTAATCTTCTAGGGCAATATATACTGGTGGAGTGCCATGAATTCCATGAAAAGTAGAGACCAAATTCAGCACTTGCTTGCAGTGCCATTTTGGTTGTAAGTAGATAATACATAGAGCTTTAAATACAGCTGACATATCTTGATGCAGGTATGACTTAAACATGTAGGAGAGTGCTAAGTGACTCATCCTTCTGTACCATCTTGAGAAAACCTGCCTCAGTAGCTCCACATCGATTTTAAAATTGCTCAATTTTGCTCCTATTCAAGTCAATGGGACTTTTTTTACACTGATGTCAGCGGAGCAGGCTGAGGCCTTAGACAGCTATGAAGAAGCTACATTTGCGAAAGGCTCTACAGAGCCATGTGTAAGCAGACAGAAAACCCCTTTGAGGAACTCTGCATGAGGGTCTCTTTTATTTCTTGAGGGCTAGTATAAAAAACCTTTTAAAATAGCAGTTTCTTGGAAACAATTCAGTAATAAAAGTGAGTGAACAATACTTTGCTTCCTGAGGCAATTAAAGGATTTAGGAAGTGCTCAACTCTTCTTTCTAATCCTCTCATAATACAAGAACAAAGGCTTTGTTAAATTATAACACAGTAAATTTACTTCATTCTACATTGCTTAGTGAAGTATAGAAATTCACAGACAAAGGATGTGGGGCTTTTTTTAAAAAAAAGGAATGATCAGTTATGCCAGGAGCAGTAACAGTACTAGTGCATATATTGTTGCAACATGAAAATGCTCATGTTACCTATTTTATACTTTGACATCATATTGGTTATCTGAAGGAAAAAAATTGCTTCCTCAGTTAATTCTTCCTGAACAAATGTCCCAGCATCTTTTGAAAGGGGTTGTTTGCCTCTGAATGTCAAGTAGTAGGTACTAGGCATGCTAGAAATGCTACCAAACTGCTGAGGACAAGGGACAGCATAAGAAAATTAGACAAGTCTTCATAAATTGCCACAGCTTTACTGACTCTTCTGCTAAGCTAAGTGAAGGCTGTGCCAGTTCGTATCATGAGAGACTCTGCCCTCTGTCAGCCATGCAGCTTTAATGGTTCCCTTCTAAACCAAGGGCAGTTATTGGGTGTGACTAGGTGCACAATTTCATAGGACAAGGGGTAATGGTTTTAAACTGGAAGAGGGTCGATTCAGCTTAGATATAATGAAGAAATTCTTTACTGTGACAGTAGTGAAGCCCTGGCACAGGGTACCCAGGGAAGCTGTGGATGCCCCATCCGGGGAAATGTTCAAGGCCAGTTTTGAATGTGGCTTTGAGCAACCTGGTCCAGTGCAAGTTGTCCCTGCTCATGGCAGTGGGGTTGGAACAAGATGATCTTTAAGGTCCCTTCCAACCCAACCCATTCTACGATTCAGTCACTGTAGAGACCAAACATTAGGTAACAAATCCGCTCGGAAAGTGTATAACTGTAACATCAGCTGTGCTGATTCATTCACATGGAATTAAGTTTAACTTCAGTGTTTCTTTGTGTCTTGTCAGAAACCCTACGTTTGCAAGATCCCGGGCTGCACAAAGCGTTACACAGACCCCAGCTCTCTCCGGAAACACGTGAAGACCGTGCATGGCCCGGAGGCACATGTCACCAAGAAGCAACGGGGAGACATCCACCCAAGGCCTCCGCCACCAAGAGACCCAGGCAGCCACTCCCAGACCCGGTCACCAGGCCATCAGACTCAGGGTGCAATTGGTGAGCAGAAGGACCTCAGCAACTCTACCTCAAAGCGTGAAGAATGCCTCCAAGTGAAAGCGGTCAAGTCGGAGAAGCCAATGGTATGCAATACCCCGTGCCACTCCCTTTGTCCTTTCTCTTCTTGCACCCAGTTAATAGTCTCTTCATGAAATGCTCAAGCCTGCAAGCTCTGGTTCACAGGGATAGGTTTGGTGAGGTTTCCTTTTTTCGTTTATGTTGTAAAATGTTTTTAAAGCCTAAGAAATAGCAAATAAACAGGTTACATCTAGTCTGTGCAATATGCAGGAAGTGCAGTGTTGGCAACTCTCACAATAATTGTTTCTCTTGTACAGCTCCATCTTCTGGAATAAGCATAGTACAAGAAAATCACATTTTTCATTTTTAAAAAACCACATTTTTTTCATTCTTCTGTTTAGAGAAGAAAGAAGTCAAATGTGGGTCTTGTAGGCTTAAAGTCAGAATGAGGAAAAAAACCAAACAACTCCCCAGAAGATCCAAAAGACTAAAATGATGATATTGATGATGAGAATTGTCAGAGAACCTCAGGAAGTAATCAGATTTTTTAGGACTTGAAGTTGTTGGGTCATGGATCAAACTGAAACAGAATAAACTGACTTTTTTAAACAGCAGGAAAGCATCTTTTGATAACATTTGATCCCTGTTGTGATGTGACCCCTTATGTTAATCTGATACTTAACCAAGTTAACCTAATGCAAGTTTAACTAAATCAAGTTGAATGAAAGAGTGTCTGCAGGTCTTTTCTCTGGTTTACCTTAACGCATTGCATTAAACTGTTGAAAGGACCATAATCCATTTTTTGAGGTGCCATCTTAAATATAGAAGTTTTTCCATTTCATGTGCCATCTGCCCTCTTCACAAGGGTTAATACTCTCCAAGGCAGTCACTCCATCCTCCTCTCCAACTGGATCTGCGATTCATCTGTATCCCACCCTTGGGGACTACAAATATGAGCCCAAATTCTGCTCATACTGTTAATCATGCTGCAATTCAAAGTGATTACTCATTGAAATATGAGTTACTGCTATGTTGTGCCTAAGGCTTATGCCCAAACTGTTCAGCATTAATCCTGAATTCAGAAAATTCCAAGGGCCCGGAGTTAATTCCTGCTGGAGTCAAGAGGAGGTCCTCTGCCATCTCTGGTGATAACTACCTTAGATTACAAAGGAACAAAACCCATTCCTCTTTTTTTTATTAGCTGGGTAAATGTGTAGCATATCTGAGGCATGTTGAACATACGTGGCTTTAGCATGAATAAAATTTATAGGAGAGGGTTACTAATGCCTATAGCTTACATAGTATTAAATATTTCTCAAAGAAAATTAGGTTTTAAAAATAATTCTGTATTTCTTGCTTTTCATTGTGTGAATGAATTGAGATATATTTTCTGGTTTTCAACTAATCCAATGTCTTTTCTGTCTAATGCTCTTAAATGTCTTATTCTAACTTCCTAAGGACAGTGGGTAATAAGGTGAGGGCATTTTAACTTTTCTACTGTTTTTCTTATTGCAACATTATTTATGTTTTTATTTCAGCCTTCTCTCTGTGGTTCAATCATTCCTTTATTTAGTAATGTGCAATCCATCAAGCGCATTCCCAATTGTAATGTCCTGTGAGCATTTTGCAACACTTAACATGTGAAAAATCTGGCTCACATTGGTGAAATGTCTTCAGAAATGTCTTTGTACCTTCCCTTCTAGATGAGACATCCATTTTTTTTTTTGGTTTTGCACATCTCAAAATATATGTTGCCCATAATTACAGTTCTTATTTCTGTACCCTGCCTCACTGTGATCTTGACATGCAGCTACAAGAACAGGCTTCTGACCACTATTACTGTTCTTTCACATGGCATGGAGCTATTGTCCAGAAGCACACACTTTCTTCTGTATAATAACTGTTATTTCTATTCTTGTCACCAAATCTGCTATGGCCAGGATTTGGAAACGAACTTGCTCAGTGTGGCCTCATAAATTTTAAGTATCATCGTTCAAGTTAGAAATAATAAAATAGTTATTGCATCTTGGTGGACTCCTCAGGGGCATATGAAGCTACATGAATGTGTGTCTTCATTCACTGATGTTAAAAGTGAGAGCCGTCACTGCCCCTTCAGAAATACTAGCTAGCATTTGTCAGTAAAATGTGCATAAAATCACAGGGTGGCAGGGAAAAAACAAAGCAAAACAAAACCCCACATCAGAAGCCCTAAAACTTAAATACTTACAAGAAACTGTTCTTGGGAGCAAAATGATACTGCATGCCCCACTGATCTGTGATCACACTTACAGTGTGAACCTTACAGTGATATATTAAACCCAGAGACTTCTGTCTGTCTTTCTCTGTGTTTTGTCTGTCAATTTGTGAATTTTCCCATTCTTTTACAAGAACTTTATAAAAAGTAAATCCAGCCCATGTTTCCCCGCAGCAAGAGTTCTTCTAGAGCAGCAGGGAACTCTGTCTCTTAAGAAAGAGACACTATTGTGGTGGGTTTTTATCCCTGCAGATCAGCAGTCTGTACTGTCTACTTAAATGCTTGCATCTAAAATCTTAAATTCCAGTGAAACAAAGGATTTGATTCAGTAGATTATTGACTTCTTGATTCAGGGCAGAGGTGGTATAAGTTAGGTATAGGAGGAGGTGTAAGTTAGGCCTGAGTTCTGCTAGGGTCACAGGATGCTGATAATATGATACAGGATTTTTTGCACTGATGCTTTGTCTCTGTTTTATTACATGCCAACATTTCAGGCCAACCACTGCTTGTAACAATGAGCCTTAAGCCTGGAAAATACTTGCATTCTTTAGCCACAAGTCTAATTAAAAGAAAAAACCCAAATTCCAGTGTTGCTGGAGTCTTGTTTGTTTGTTTGTTTGCAAGCCTAGCAGTGTAAATTAAGACCTTGTAACATGGCTGAATTCTGGTTTGGTTTATTAAGCTGCAGTCGGGAACAGCACAAATCCAAAGCAGAGTGTCCGTCCATATGTGCTCCTGAATGACAAGAAATGATAGAAGCAGCTATGGGAATAACTCAGATAAGTGTCTCATGCAGATATAATGTATGCTATCAGCAAGGTATTAAAGGGGATTTTAGTCTTGTGTTTGGAATGCCATTGACTGCAATTAAAATCAGTATCTAGAAAACCTCTTCAAGAGCAATCACTGTTGTCATTTAGTGCTCAGATTTTCTGTACATTTAGTTTTCATGGCTCCATTTAGACCCTCATTTAGTGCAAGTGCTCTGATTGACATTTTTTGCTTAATCCTCACTTTCTTTTGCTTCTTACTTCTCTCCAACAGACATCTCAGCCAAGCCCTGGTGGTCAGTCTACATGCAGCAGCGAACAGTCCCCCATCAGCAACTATTCCAACAATGGGATCGAGCTTACTCTGACCGGTGGTGGTAGTGTAGGAGACCTCAGTGTCATCGATGAAACCCCAATCATGGACTCTACCATTTCCACAGCCACCACAGCACTTGGCTTACAGGCCAGGAGGAATATGACAGGGACCAAATGGATGGAGCAAGTGAAATTAGAAAGGTTGAAACAAGTTAATGGAATGCTTCCAAGACTGAACCCCGTTCCACCTTCCAAAGCCCCAACCTTGCCGCCTCTCATAGGAAATGGTGAGATACACATAATAGGAGCGATAACACTTTGTGTCCTTAAATTTATTGCTTGCTAGCTCAGTCTTGCAACTCTTGAAAGAGTTGCACAGCTTAGGAATCTCAGCAGCTGCGGAATGGTTTGTAAATTGATCACTTTCTGTTTATCCCCTCATTGCAAGTCCTACTACCCGCCCTGAGAGAATTCTGATAGTCTCATGTTTTACAGAACAGAGGTTAGCAAGGGAGCCATGCACTATATGTTAAGTATTCCCTCCAGTTAAAGGTTTGGACCCAAGACCATCATAATCCTGTGCTTTTTGAGGCAAATACTTACCAATTTATTGTGTGGAAGTCTTTCCATTGAGGCCTTTGCAAGGCACCCTTTGCAGAGAAGTGTTGGGCTTCCCTTTAAGTAACCTCTTCCCATGCACAGAAGAAATCATATGCACAGACACTACTGTACATGTGCTGCTACAGATGCTACTGCTGCAAAGGGCAGATATCCATGAATGGGAGCAAGGCGAGGTTGAACTCTGTAGTTGAAGATCCATAGTTGTTTTTCTACAGAGAGTTGCTCATGGCCAGAGTGGATGTCCCTGCTGCCTCTACAGTGCCTACAGCATGCCTGTAGGTTTCTGCACTCCACCCGGCAGTGACAGCCCACGGTTTCTGAGACCCATTCAGTCAAAAGAAGCTATGTAAAATTAAGAAATGTATTCTGTTTACTTAAAAAAACAAAACAAAACAAGGAAACCAGCAAAGATGTTTTGCAGTTGTTAGGAGTTATTTCAAGAATATTTCAAGAAGTCTTAGAAATGACCTTGAATAGCCTCCAATTTGTATATTTTGACATTCCATGCAAATGCCTGTTTAATTATATTTTGCCTATAAAAAGCTCCCTTACGAATGTGTCCTTCTGGCACATCAGTCAGCATAGCTGCACTGCAGGCTAGAGCACTGCACCAGCTGATGACAGTTTGTGGCTATGGCCTATAAATTTTCTGCTGAGATTCACACTGGAATGTTATCCTGGAGTCTCTGAATTAGCTTTTAACCTAAGGATACGGTTTTTATCCCTGCTTTTTTCAAGAAGGAGCACTGCTACTGATTTGCTGTGGTGATGCAGGCTCTTCCTCTATGCTCCACTTACTTCTTTACTGAGTGTTTTCTGTACCAGTTTCTGGGTGATGCCCCTTTGTTTAACTGTGAATCTCACCCCCAGGTACCCAGTCGAACAGCAGCTGCAGTGTAGGAGGATCCATGACTATTCTACCAAACAGGAACGAACTTTCAAGTACGGACATCACTGTGTTGAACATGCTGAACAGGAGGGACAGCAATACTAGCACAATCAGTTCAGCCTACCTGAGCAGCCGCAGGTCCTCTGGAATCTCACCTTGCTTCTCCAGCCGGAGGTCCAGCGATGCCTCCCAGGCAGAGGGAAGACCACAAAACATGAGCGTTGCGGACTCCTATGACCCCATCTCGACGGATGCGTCCCGGCGCTCCAGTGAAGCAAGCCAGTGTGATGACCTGCCAAGTCTTCTCAGCCTCACCCCTGCCCAGCAATACAGGCTGAAAGCTAAATATGCAGCAGCTACTGGTGGACCCCCACCAACTCCACTGCCTAACATGGAGAGGATGAGCCTCAAAACAAGGATGGCACTCTTGGGTGACTGCAGGGAGTCCGGATTATCTCCTCTGCCTCCAGTGAATGCCCCTCGAAGATGTAGTGACGGTGGGGCAAATGGTTACAGCAGGAGGCATTTTGTGTCTCACGATGCTTTAGGAAATGGGACGAGGAGAGCCAGCGATCCAGTAAGAATGGCCTCTGACAACCTCTCTGTCCCTAGAGTCCAGCGTTTCAACAGTCTTAATAGCTTTAACCCTCCTGCTTTGCCTCCATCCATGGAAAAGCGCAGCCTTGTTCTTCAGAACTATATCCGTTCTGAAGGTGGTGTCTTCCGTGGCTTCAACTCCCCCTGTCCTCCAAGCATCAGCGAGAATGTCGCCCTGGAGGCTGCTACGATGGAAGCAGGTGGCAGTCTGAATGATGAGGATCTCCTGCCAGATGACGTGGTTCAGTATCTGAATTCCCAGAACCAGGGTGTGTACGACCACCTGTTGAACAATGTCCTAGACAGCAACAAAATGCATCACAACTCAGTTTTAGGGAACAACAATCCTGGCAACTTTGACCAAGCCCCTCCACCAAGCAGTCAGCAGGGAGGTCCTGAGGCAAATAAGAGCGACTTGCCCATTCAGTGGAATGAAGTAAGCTCAGGAAGTTCTGACTTATCCCCTTCAAAGCTGAAATGCAGTCAGCGGTCAGCAGTGCAGCAGGCTCGGGCCTTCAGACTGTACAACAATATGATGGTTCAGCAGCAGAACCTGGAGAGAAGCACCATGGCCCAGCAGACTGGCTACCAGAACCTGGTGGAGAACAACAGCTCCTACAGTTTACAGCAAAACATGGTTCTTGGCAGCGGAGCCGGTAATTCTTTCAGCGTGCAGTCCAATAAGCCTTACAGTGAAAGCATTGGCAGGCAAGCAATGATGTCTGGGGCAACAGACAATTCCTGTGGCATGGCAGTACAAGGGCAGAAGCTGAGAATCAGCAACATGCCACTGAATGGGAACCAGCAAAATTTCAACCATCCCATGGCATCTAGTGATCAAGCCACCAATATGGCAAATGGGATACAGAGCAGGAATATGATGGAACAGGAATATTTGCAAAACCAACCAGTTGGAGATGGTGTTCATTACCAGGGAGTCAATCAATCCGGTCAAATGATGCTAGGGCAGGTTAGTCCTACCTCACAAAGCAGCCTGTATCAAGGGCCACAGAGTTGTCCACCGGTGTCTCACACCATTGGTAGCCAGCCTTCAGCTTTGCCAGTGGACAAAAGTTACCAGTCGTGCTCTAATTACAGCAGCAACAGACGGCAAAACGTGTTGAGAAACCACCTGTCACAGCAGCAAGGACACGTAAGTGATGGCAACCAGACGTACAGGGTAAACACCATTAAGATGGAGATGCAAGGTCAATCACAGCAGTTCTGCTCTAACGTGCAGAATTACTCTGGTCAGTTGTATGACCAAACCACAGGCTTTAGCCACCAAGCTATGAAAACAGGTTCTTTCTTTGGTTCGGAAGCCAACTGCCTGCTGCAGGGGACTGCGACTGAAAACTCCTCTGAGCTTCTTTCCCCAGGGGCTAACCAAGTGTCGAGCACAGTTGACAGCATTGACAGCAACAGTCTAGAGGGTGTGCAGATCGATTTCGATGCTATCATAGATGATGGGGACCACGCCAGCTTAATTTCGGAAGCCCTGAGCCCAAGTATCATTCAAAACGTCTCCCGCAATTCCTCACGCCTCACCACTCCCCGAGCATCTCTTACATTCCCAGCTATGCCTGTAAGCACAACCAACATGGCTATTGGGGACATGAGCTCTTTGTTGACCTCACTTGCAGAAGAAAGCAAGTTTCTTGCTGTTATGCAATAGACATAAAAAACAAAAAAACCCTTAGGAGATAACAGATGAAAAAAAGAAAAGACTCGTATTTTTTAGTTGTGTATGTATTTTAGCAATCTCATCTCACCTAAATGGGATGTGTTTCAAGTATATTCCTTTTATGGAATAAGGACTCTGAAAACCCTAAAGTGTTCTAGGGAGAAACTGTCTTCCATTTCAGTTTTGAATCAGTATTGCTACACCCATTCCCTCCCTTTCTCTCTTTTTTTTTTCTCTCTCTCTCCCTTTTTGAATGTCTGTATGATTCATTTTTTTTTAATTGTAAACCAATGTAAACGTGTGAAGTGCATGTTTTTTGTTTTGTTTTGGGTTTTTTTGTAAAGAAAGGTCTGATGAAATGAGTTGGCAATTTTTTATTACTCAAACGAAGCTAGACCTTGTAAAACTGTTGCAACTTTTCCCCTTAAACATATAGGCACAAAATAATCAGGCACAATGTGAAGTGAGCTTGCAGTGATGAAGTCTTCTCTGGATGCACTGGATACATCACACTGAGGTGAACAACCAGTTTAGAAATGCACTGCCATGCACCCAAGGCTGCAGTTTTAGAGTCATGGAGCACAAGAAGTTGGGAGGTTCAAGCAAATAAGAAATCTAAAACCATCAGCCCTTTGATCACTAGGGAATGTTTTAAGGTTTTTGTAAACATACACACAGATAGATGTCACTGCCTTGAATGATGATACTGAGATTGTGTCATGTTTCACCTGTTTCAGAGGAAAGAGAGGACCAGAAAGCTATTCTCAGTTCAACTCTTATCCTCTGCAGTATTTGGTATTCTGTTTTTCAGCCTTCTTTTTTAAATGACTCGATAGCAAAGTTATGGATGTGTTTGGTGATGTGGGTAGTCTATAATCCTCTCATTGAATACCACATTTGTGGAGCTACGATCAGGGTCTTATGGAGTATTTCATGCAATGAAATAACAAAATAGCAGTATTCCTTACTGGGGATTTTTTTTTAACGCAAATTGTTGAGATGTAATTTGCTGAGCCACTGGTTCTTATTCACAGTAACAATTCCTTTGCCAGGAGAAATGTGTTGTACATCCCTTTTAGCACGTGTAGCTTCATGGATGGATCACGTGTTTTAAAATAAGTAAATGACCATTGACAAAACACACAATTACTGCTTCAAAAACATCATGCTCGTGTCATGTGAAACAAGTAGAAATCAAATGTCTGGCCCAATTCTCAGACTAGCCAAATAAGTCAAAATAATTGCAAGCAATCTGATAATCTTAAATGTTTTTCTGCTGTGCCCAGGCTTTACAAAATTAAGAAATGTAAGCTGTCATTAAAAATAGCAAAGAAACAAGGGGAACAGCAAAGATTCACAGATCACAGAATATTCTGAGTTGGAAGGGACCCACAAGGATCATTGGGTCCGACTCCCCAGTGAATGACTCATACAGGATTCAAACCCAAGCCCTTGGTGCTATTATCACCATGCTCTAACCAAAGAAAGACCAAGCCAATCTCTTGGTGACATCACGTGCATTTAATTTCAAAACAAGCCAGCGGGTCAATGCCCAGGCTCAGTTACACAAGCAAAAAATTGAAACCAACACATTGTGGTCATGAAGCTACTCACTGACAGAGGTGAATGGTGATTGCTCCCAGGAGCACTAGCTCATCTAGCATGTTTTTGGCTGTGCTGAGCTCCATGTCTGCACCCACAGTGCCCCTGGGTAAACAGGCTAGGGTGGGAGACAGACTCAAGACCAAGGTTTATGTTCACCCACTCCTAGAAGCTGCAGACTTCTTAGTTAAATCCCAACAGTAAAGTGCTGCTATGGGATGTAAATGGTGCTCTTATAGTCCTGGATCTGAAGTCTGTAAGAAGCTCATGTTACAGCAGACATACAATGAGAAGCGGTAGTGTGGTCAGTTTTAAAATACAGATAAACTTTAGCCCCATCAATATTAGAAATAGCAAGAGAAGGTGATTTCTCTAGGCTAAAAAGCCATAGCACTGTTTTTTTCAACTTTAAAAAAAAAAAGTGAAGTATCAGCTGATTCAGGGCCTGGCTTTCGAGGTAGGAATGGAACCTTTTTGAAGCTGTCAGATAACACTGATCTGTTAACAGCTGTTGCTGTTAGAGGACAAAGCTGTAAATCAGTAGGAAAACATCATAGGAATCCAGTGCTGGGGCCATATTTGGGCTTATCACAGCACGTACCAAGTGATTTGCACTGTGAACTGGAATGTCAGACATCAAGACAAATGTAAATATCCTACACCTTTTATCATCATCCAGCTCCTGTCTTTCTGTGTATCTTTAGCCAGCATTTCTTTCTCCCTGACTCATGCACAAATATTCCCCCATTCTGCACTTTGCCCTTTGCTGGTTCCCCTCCCAGCCTCCCTGCCCTTGAGCAACTATCACAGCCCTCCTGTAGTGATCCCTGGGTAGCCGGGCACAGCTCAGCATGGCAAATGATGGGTTTGCTGTTGCAGCATGGCAGAGCTGCTCCCTGTTGATTTCTCAATGCCCAGAGGCAGCCCTGTAGAGACCTGCTGCCTGTACACAACCCTTGCCTCTGCCCTGCTGCTGGGGCAGGAAGGGATGCATCCAGCTGGGATGCAGTATATGCATGAGGAAAGGCTGTGCTGGACGTGTTTCAGATGCTTTCCCGGTAACCAATGGCTGGCTGTTTATTAAGCCGTCAATTACATGTTTATAAACAATTTCAACAAGGAGACTTATGACCAGCTTGGGAGTAGGTGGCTTGGGAGGGATTCTTTTATTGTTATAGAGCCAATACATTTTAAAAAAAACAACCATCCCCAACTATTTTTTTAAACTCAATTTTCCAGTTCATAATTGTATTTGCTGGTGCAATTGATGCTGGGAAGTTATTAACAGATGTGATCCATCAGAGCTTAGAAGGAGCCATTCATATTGCTCAAGGCTAAAAGGGACTGTTTGAGTAGCTAATTTGCCTTCCTGGATTTGACAAACCTTTGTCACTCACTTACCCCTGTCTTGGGCCAACAGTGTGTCTTGGCAGAGACCACATGCTCCAGAAAGACATCCCATTTGATTTGGCAAAGTCAAAGAACCGGAGACTCCACCATGTCCCCGGGAGTTTGTGCAAATGGTTTATCATTTTCACCATTAAGCGTGTGTGCCACTTGTGCTCATGTGCCACTTTTCAGTTTTTAGTATTTTCTCATGCTCTTCTGGTTTATGCTAAGGAGCCTGTTTTGGTACCTGTGAGCATAGCAATACATCCTAGTCCCGCTGCTTGGAGTTTGGTTCTGTTTTGATAAGGTAGACTGGTCTCCCTGAGCATGGCCCTTATGCTGGACACCAGCTTTCACTTGCCAACCTCCTTCTCAGCTTGGGGAAAGTCCTACCAACACTGGTGGGACATGTTTACCAGCACCTCCCTACAACTGCTCTTCCAGTTACAAAGTCAAAGCTTGCTTTTGTGTGTCTGGCCTATCAGCCAATTTTTGCCATAGCTCTTGGAAACCAACCGCTCACCCTAGAGTACTAGAAAATGCACAAAATATCATGAATTTTCTGTTTTTAAAGCATTGCATCCCGAGTATAAAATCACCTTTTCTTCTAATGGCTCTGTGAGGGTCTTCCACGTGCATTACTGTTGGCCTTGGGTGCACCAGTAACCCTCAGCCTGCCTGAAACATGCGTGTTTCGCCAGGCAGTTGTGCTTTCCACGAAGTGGAAGTCTTTAGTGGGAGTTTATCTGCCAGCTACACCCAGGTGAAGGAAAGGTGTGTTCACAGGGATGTCACTGGGCTTCCACAGGGGCTTTGCTGGTGAGTACATGGCCCCATACACGCGCATGGGTCGATGATGTTCTTCTCTCCTTGGAGAATGGCCCCAAGTGGTACATGCATTAAGGTGCTGGCTGGCTGCTCTTTTCCAGTCGTTCCCCAACCCCTCAAGGCAATGGCTGGTCAGCTCGGCCATGCCTATTCCCCAATGGCTCAACCTTCTGAACAGCAGTGTCTATATTCTCACAATGTATGTGCCTTATTTTGTGTTGACCCTGTAAATGAGAGGGACCAGGATGTGTTACCAAATCTTCCTGATGAGGCTGTACTTGCCATTCAGTTAACAGCACATACCACTGTTAATAGTGTCCGAAATGTCTTGTAAACCTCTGGTATTCACGTGTTATTGTCCTTGGATTGGTGGAATGTCTCTTATGGAACAGTTACTGTTGTCAGTCCTACAGATGTGTAAGATAAAAATGTGCTCTTTTTTTTTTTTCAATTTTTTAAATTTTTTTTAATAAAGCTTGTAATCCTTTTTTAAAAAAAAAAAAAGAAAAGAGAATGTGTAAATACATTTATGTACGGTAGGAATAGTGTTCAGCTGTAAGAGGCCTTAGTGGTCTTCATTTGATAAACCTGCAGTTATTATCTGATGTTTCTCAAGCCTTAGGTTGATCTGAAGGGTCTGTAGCACTGTGTACATATGAACTGTACTTCTGCTTTCAGAACCACTTAGCTTTTTTGTAACAAAGAAAAAAAAATGTTTCTTACAATGTCAATAAAAACAAAAGCCTTTGTACTTAAGTTCTTAGCTTTCAACTTTTAAAATATCTCCTTGGGGGAGGGAGTTATTTTTTCATTTGTCTGAAGAGCCTGGTTGCAATCAGAGCATGTGTTACTTCCACTCATAGCTGCTTGCTTTTCTCTCTCTGCTTCCCAGCCTGTTGCTTCACTTCATTCACAGTTTAAATACAGATCAGAAAACAAAACAGGGCATTTGCCTTCCCTCTGGAGAAAGATGGCTAAGGGCTGCTGGGTGGAAAAATAAATGAAAATGCAGTGTCACACAGATAAAGGGTTTGAAAGGAGAAGAGACTGACCAGGTTAACTCTGTTGGTTGAGAGGTCAAAGCCAAGCTGTGCTAGGCTCTGGGTTGTTCTATGGGGGCTGTGTTTTCATCCCTTGCTTGCCAAGGATCCTCACAAAGGCTTGCCCACCCACGAAGAACCACAGGGAGGAAGAAGAGGAGCTCCTGTGGCTGGGTTAGTCTGTAGATGTACACTCAGGTGGGTTACTGTGTGACCTGCAAAAGAACTAGATGCAGTCATCTTCAAAGCTGGATGTACTCGGTGAGCACTCCTGTTGAGCACAGCAGTCATGGCCAATGTCAAGTTAGTTGTGGCAAGCAGTGTAGAAGAAATTGTGCCTGAGTTGTTCTCATTTTAAGGCCTTTTGTTTCCATTGCTGGTCCCTCCCAGACCACTCTTGAGCTGTCAGTGCTCAGCTGTGCCTTAGCCCTTCCTCAGCCAGAACAGGGGTGCCGTTTTGGAGGCTTCACATTGTTAATTACTCATCTTAACTTCTTTTTGTATGTGTTTTGTTTTGTTGGGTTTTGTTGGTTCAGCCATTATTCAGCCATTATTAAGCTTTTGCCATTTAGCACAGAGTTTATGGTTTGGAAGGGACAAAGGGCAGAAGAAAGAAATGAAGCTTGCCCAGCTGAGAAGCCACTGAGGTGGGAGGAGAGCCCTAGGAGTGGTCTGGTAGGGGAGAAGGAGACCCTGCAGTGGGACAGGGAGTTTGATGGTGGCCATAAGGCCTTAGCTTACATGCTGCTATCCAAAATCCTCCCAGCCTGTGGCACTGCTCCAGCATCAGCTCACCTTGCGGGGTGGGGGCACGTGACAGTGACTTCCCCAGAACTTAAACCAACAGGAGGTCAGCAGCAGGGGTGGAACAAGGCTCAGACAAAGACATGATGGACCAGTGAGGAAACAAGCAGGCCTGTGGGGACTGGGGAGTCAGTAGCAGGATCCTGGCTGAGCACGGAGCACAGCCATCAGGGGCTCAGAGGTGAATGCAACATCCCTGAGCCTTACCAGCTGCCTGCAGTGAGTGGGAGATGAGGGACTGCCACCTCACACAGCTAAGGCAGTGAAGACACGCACACACACACGGGTGCAGGGAGAACACCGTGCTAAACAAGTGCCAGTAGTGCTGCACACACCTGGACTGGACTGACAGCCCCTCTCTGTGCTCCTGGCACCATGCTATCACACCACTACCTTTAATCATCCCTGCATGCTCATCTTCCAGTTATATCTCCTCCACCAGCCGCATCTAATTCAGGATGAATGCCAAGAGGGCAGGAGGTGCCATGAGAACCCCTGCTCCCTTGGGTACCACGGTTGTTCGCTGTGTTCAGGCTGCGGATGAAGAGGCTGCTATGCAGTGTGAGGTCAGGCACCAGGGCCGCAGCATGTCCAGAGGTGGGCACTTCTAGATGAAGGAATGGGGCTCCAGGAAATATTCCAGGTCCTCCAGCCTGACTTGAGACTGGGCTGATGAAGAGCTGTATGTTCAAAGCTGCAGCCAGGGACAGGAAGACCTGTGTTTCCATGTGGTAAACCCCAAAATAATGCCAAGCCCTCAGGCAAACAAAAAATAGCAGGGTAGTCGTGGTTTATACCATCCAAAATAAGCAGATGCTGTTGACCTTTAGTCTGTGATTTAGTGCCAAGCCTGTAAATGAGTTAATTTAATTCATTAAATTGGTTTCTTATTTCAGAAGGGCATGTACCCTAGAGAGAACTGCAATTTGCAATGCATGGAAAAACACAACATATAGAGCATCAATCAGCATGGCAGGAAAGAAAAAAACACACCCCAGCCCCTCAGTACCCGAAACAGGTGGCACAATGTTACTACACTCGAACACCAAAGACAGGGGCAACACAAAAATCATCATTAATGCTAATGCCAGACCTGCCATGGTGGGGGATGAAGCAGGGAAAGAGCAGATGAGTGTGGGCCCATGGTGCTGATGGAGTTACTGGGCTGGCTGGATGTAAGCAATGGCACTGTAGGACAGCCTAGCGTAACTTTTTTCCTTTCCCAGTTTCTGTGGGCTCGGCTGTGTAATCTTCATGCTGCTTTTTCAAAGAGAGGGTAATGGGAAGGAGACGACTTGTTCTCTGCAGGCTGAAACACAAGCTATTTGTGTAAGGAACACAGCTTTGTTACATGATTAGTGCAATGGGAGCCCCTAGGCACCACTTCCCAGTACAAACAACTAGTATTAATAACTCATGCTAAAATTGCCTGCTATTTAATAACCTGGGCCTCTTTTCACCCCGAGAAGCACATAACTGCTTTGTGTTCCCACCATCTCTGCCTGCCTTCCCTCCCTGGCTTCGAACCGTCCCTGTGTGCTTCCCAGGAGAAAAAAAAAAAGGAGCAGGTTTGGGCAAGGAAGAAGGAAGAACTGAGGGTGGTTAACAGAAATCCCTGCACCCCGTGTCTCCCTGCATATGTAGCTCCTTGCCTGCCCCCCCTTTGGATGTGGGGCTGCTCAACGCTGCCATGTCTTGCAGCCCTTGGTCCCCAGTTTCCACCCGCGTTCTGGGGACGGAGCGACCTATTTCATGCCTTGCCAAGGAAGCAGCCGCCCTCCCTGCGAGCTGCCCCAGCTGGCTGAGACGTGATAGACCAACACTGTTACTCATGGGTGGGAGGCCCATGCGAGTCACGCTTCCCTTCGCCCCACACGCGGGGTGGCTGCGGCAGGAGAGCGGGCAGCGAGAGAGCGGGGCTGCATCTCCCACCCGGCCATGGATGGCAGCAGCACAGTTGGGCCCAGGAGGGACAGAGAAGCAGAGGGTAGATCAGCTGGTGATGAACCATAAACAGGATCGCTTTCCCAGGGGCTGGCTGAGCTGCTCCAGCCTCTGCCAGCAGCACTAGGGTGGCTGTCAGGTCTGCAAGGCGGTCTCTTAAGCCACCCTGCTCTGCAGAAAAACATTACTAATGTTCCCACGACCAGAGCAAGAGAGAAGAGACAAATAACTTGGACGGCACCGTGAAACAGTGGCAAAAATCTGGAAGACAGAGGAGGAGAGAGGAAAAAAACAAGAGGGAGGAAAGCTCTGTAATGACTGAAAAGAGCCCCAGATGGATACGAACCGAGAAAAGGCCAGAGACAGAATTTTTTAAACTAATTAGCTGAGCTGAACAACTCCATTCCTGCTGTACCTGAGCATCCTCTGCTGTCCTCAGAGCCCAGGCGCTGCCAGCCCTCCGCTAGAGAGGAGGAGTGGGAGCAGGGAGCTGCTCAGACCTGGATGAACACAAGTAATTAAGTTCCTATAGCAACACTTAGTGAAAAATCCCAAAGCGGAGGCACCTATAGGGCTGGGTAGAGAAAGGGCTGTGGCTCCAGGCAGCATCCCCTGAGGGAGCACCATGAGAAATGTGTGCTTCCCCATCCTAAGCACAGTTCCTGCTGCACCTTTGCTGCTTGAAGACTTCCCATTTCCATGATATGAGCAGCCAGACCTCCCAAGCCATAGGAAAAACTCAATTTGCCTATTTTGCCTTGAGGCAGTTCTGCTTTGAAGAGCTACAGCACATCCCACAGTGCCAAAGCATTGTGGCAACGTTTTCACGGGCAAAATTTTTTATTTGCCTAGAAGGCTTTTGCTGAGAAAGGGCAGATATGTCCTTTCTGTCATTGCTGACCACTGCTTTCAGTAAACTCATTCAGCTTTGGCTGTGGGACCCCACACCATGACATTGCCTGAATATGGCTTTTTGGACAAAGCTTCAAAGAAGAAAAAATGGTCTGAAGCATCCCCATCACCATCTTGCTGCAGAATCTGAACTTGAGCTCTCACCAGAAGGCTGCAGATATAAAAGAGGGCTAAAAAAACCCAGGTCGTACCTTGGGTGAAAGAAATCATCAGACGCTGAGCCCTCAGAGTTGGGGAGCTCAGTGGCAAATAGGTACCTCTCAGAAGCTCCCCAAAGTGTCTGCACATCAGGCTCTTGCTTGCCTGAGCTGAAAGTCTCCTCACCTGCGCTGTGTCCCTCACATTTGTCACTACCTGATGGCACACCATCAGTGGGAAGAGGTCCCAGTGCCCAGGGCGAGGCTGGGGACTGGCGCAGCAGAACCTGGGGGTCTGCAGGGCTGCAGTAAGTGGCAAAGTGTGCTGCAGCATTTGTGGGGATTGGGGTTTGCTCCCTTCCAGCCACAGCAAGCGTTAAGCTGCCTTTGTCAGCCATGCAGGGAGAAGCAGCGTGGTTGGTCCCTCAAGAACTCTCCTCTTCACATCACCCTTGCAGCAGGGAAGCTCCCGCTGCCAACCCAGCCAGCAAAAGCTCTCCTTCAGACTCTGTCACTAGGGCCACACTGTGCCACGCTTGTTTCTTTTATTGTGAGGAATTAAAGGAATTCATGCCACTTTGAAGTCCGTGGTGTGGTGTCCCAGCCCCTGCCTTCCATGTGGTCTCACTGCAGGATGGCACAGCTTCTACACCTCCCCCACGTGCCATTCTTTCCTTGCCTTGGATGCCTCTCCCTGCCCTTTCCTCCTCTTCTCAAGGCTGGGCTGTAGCATAGGGGAAAACCAAAAATACTGCATGCTATTTTTTCCTCTCCTTGGCTGGTCCCTCGGAGATTGCTGCTGTTCTCTCCCAATTACAGAAAATGCTTGAAGCTGTGCAGAGGCTTAGCCACACAGTCAGGGAGGCAGCAATGCCTTCCTTAGCTCTGTGGAGTGCAGTCTTGAACCACTATAACACTTTTCACCTACCTTCATGCCCTGAGACAGCTTTGGTTTCAATCTGCCCTTCACCTGAGCTCTGCTTGGCATGGACCACCGGAAAGTGCTGGGCTCCAGTTTAGCTGGAACATTAGCAGAGAAGGAGGGAGCTGGAGGACCAGCCAGGAAAATGCGATAGGGAATCCTCTTGTCCCAAGCAGCCTCTCTGCTGGTGCTGAAGCCAAAGGCCTCTTCTGTTTGAAACAGGGCTGGGGTCACCTGCTGCAGGCTTGGCTCTGCCTTTAGCAGCTCCCATAGTTTCAGCAGCTTATGTGCAAACTCTCTCTGCCAAGCTTCGCTTGGAAGCATTGGTGGCAAAGGGCCCCATTTTGCAGAAAGCCCAGGAGAATATGAAATCCCCTTGGACTTTTCATTGTGGAGGAGCAGCTGGTCACAAACAAAATCTACAGTTCTGAAGCAAGTAGTGCAGGCTTTGATCTACCCAGTTAAATATGAGCACTGCTGAACTCGATCCTCCTCTCTTTGTGCATGTTCTCAAACAAAGTATTTTCCTTCAGAAGAGTGGGCTGCAGAGTGGCAGGCTTTCTTTTCTCCTGTTCTGCACCAGGTGATGAGTTTTATGACAACATTGTCCTGAAAACTTTAGGGTTTTTATCAGTTTTGAACGCAAATTTCCTTGCTTTGAAAGAAACAAATATGGGCACATTTAAGTTATCCCATGCTTGGCTGACCTTGTGCTAAACTTAAAAATGGAGAGCCTCAAAACCCAAAATGTTGTTCCCAGTGTGCCCTAGTTAGTGGCATTGCTTCGATTTGCTGGTGCCACTGTGTTTGCTGAGTCCATTTGGTCAGTCTTTTGGCTGATAAGTGCTGGTCCACTGCAATGGAAACATCAGATTTAGAGGAAGAAAAACAAAGCAAAAAGACAGCATTTGGTCATTTTAGAGACACCACTTACACTCAGCAAAAGTGGAGCCAGCTGAGTTTCAAACTGGTGGTATCCTTGAACAGCGCCACGTATGACAACCTCAGGACTGTGGCATCTGGCCACCAGGGCCACCTTTTCCCCCTCTGCCCAGAGACAATTTCTTGATTTTTGCAATACAGGGGGACTCCAAAAAGCACATCTGAGGCCCTGGGGAGGTGAGCACCACAGCTGCCTCACCACCACTGGTACCAGCATAACTGGATCTTGGCCCCTGGCTTTCAGGTCCTTCCCTTGGGAGCACATCTGGGGCAAGGAGCTGAACTGTGCCACCCTGGCCCTGGGTCTGGAAAACCTCAGCTCCTTCTTAAGTCAGGGGAGGCCAAAAAAAATGGCAAAAATTAACCAGTGAGAGTGTTGTCCCACAGAAAAATCCTACAGCTTCTGTGTGAGTGGCGTGACAGCACAGCCCCATCCCCATGACTGCTGGGAAGTTGTGGCCCTGCTGGGAAGCTGTGGGAGCCGGGGGCTTCGCAGTGATGCTGTTGGAGGGGCACATGTCCTGCACAGCCTGACCTGCCCAGCCAGCCCCCAGCCCCATGATTTAGGGTCAGGGAAGCTCTGGGGTGCCTGTGTGGGAGCCCTGTGTGGGCAGCCCTGCTTGCAGCCACAGGGATTGCTAGCAGGAGGGAAGGAGTTTGCCTTGCGCCTGCCCTTGCTCCTGAGAGCAGGGCTGGGTGCCTGGTTCGCACTGTTCGCCATGCTGCCACATCCTGCTCCATTTCACAGGTGCCTCCTTGGCTCCATCACACAGTGGCTTTCTGGCTTCTAATTTATCCTCTTCCAGCCTGATGTTCACCTCTGAGGGCTCAGCAGAGACCCTGCATCCCCTGGGTGTGGTTCCCCTGGGCCACGGTGCAGCTCATGGAAGCAGTGGGGTAAGAACCATCTTTGTGCCCAAGGTCCCGAGGCTGTATCAGCAGTTCAGGAATCACGGCTCATGTGCAGAGATATCCCACTGTGGGTATGGCACTCCTACCCACGGGCTCTGCTGGGACCACTGTCCCCGTGTGAAGGGACTTAACTGACTGACTGAGTGGGGCTGTAATGCAGGGAAATGATGTGCTTCTTATCCCCACCCTGGCCTTGCTTCTGGTCTGCATTCAAGATGTAGACCCATCACCTGCCAAGGCTTCAGCTGCATGTCCCCAGGGCCGAGAGCTCTCCAGCCTCCAGCTCCACTTTCTTGCCTTCCTTTTCAGATGGTCAAATACCAGGCAGGGTAAATCCCACTGGAGCTTGGAAGAAGGTGGTGCAGGAGTCTGACTGGGGGACACGAGTGTCATTTTGTCCTGTCATTGCCCTTCGTGCCTGGAAGCATCCAAACAAGTGAATGAAGCATGTAGAACCTCAGCAGCAGCAGTAGCAGTGGCTCTGCCACCAAGATTAATCCGGCAGCCACGAAGCAGCTTCTTGGACATGCTGTAAACAGTGTTTGTGGGTGGCAAGTAAAGACCAACACAGCTTTGCCCTTAAAGGGTGGAATGCAACTACCGGAGCGGGCTGCTGGCCAGCAGAGCAGGTTCCTGATAGCAACTGCTTTAAGTAAAGCATCAGGAAGAACAGTCCAGGGCCCAGACTGGCCTGGTGGTAGCAGTGGTGCTGGGACACAGGACTCATGGCCAAAGGACCAGCACTGCTCACAGCAATGCCTGCAGCACAGTTTGCAGCCTCTTGCTGAGCTGCACAGTGCTGCCCTCAAAGCCAGCTCGGCTTGGGAAGGCTGATGGGCTGGCAGCCCAAAGCAGTGTGGAGTTTTCCATGGTCAGTTATTGTGCTGGCATGGCCAGAAAGCTGCTATTATTAGATGGCATATGAATCACCCGCACGACTGGAATTAGCAGCCTCAGCCTGAGCTGCGCTGGACACTTATTGGAAAAGCCTCATTTACAGCCCAGCCAAGACACAAAAGTGGACAGGGCTCAGAGAAACCTCTTGCCCAATGGCTGCTTCAGCCCTGGCTGTGCCTCTTCCAGCTGAGTGGGAAGCATCAGCTCTGGGAGTCTCCCAAGGACCCGATGGTGTGACACAGGGAAGGAAGGATCAGGAAAACTACGGCCCTGTTCATTCACTGCCAACTCCATGCAAAATATAGCAAGAGAAAAAACTACAAGGGTCACAGTCTTAAATCATGATCTGATGAAGCTGGTTAAAAGGTCACAGACTGACAAAATATGCTTGAGTGAAATGTGGAGGAAAACGCTGAGTTTAGCAGAGTTAAAGCCTAAGGGCTCATGTGCCGGCAGGGAGAGGAGGATCTCCTGCCTCAAAGCAAGGGTCAAGGGAAGCATTTTGGACTGTGTGGATAAGGAACATGTCAAGTGAGATCTTCCCTCTCCAGCCTCTCTCGTACAGGTGAAGAGCTTACAGCTGCCATGCCTGTGCCCCGGTCTGGTCTCCTGCAAAGGGACATCAACATGCGACACAAGCAGAAGCTGAGCAGTGTAACACTGCTCTGCATCTCTAGAGCCAAAACTGGCAGATTACTGGGAACTCACGGGGTGCAGGGCGAAAGAAAGAAGGGAGGGAGCTGGAAACACATTTGCTTTTCTGGATGGGCAAACACTGACGCCCTTTGATTCCTGCTTTGACTCATTTAAGCCTGGAACTGCAATAAGACAGCCCAGTAAGAAACACAACTTGAAAGAATTGCAGCTTCTAAAGTTTTCCCTCAGTCTCCTCACTAGTCATTTTGCCCATGTTGTTCCTCATTTACCCTGTTGCAAAGGAGAGAAAGTCCAGTCTCCCTGTTCTCTTGTGTGATCGTGAATCAACCGCATCAGCAAAAAAGTTCAATCACCAGAGCTGTGCTATGATCTTTGCTTCACCCTGCACTTTTCCGACCGAAATTAAAATAATCCACTATGTCATCTTTTCACGGGACACGAAGTAGAACTTTATATGCATTGCAAAGTCACACCAAGGCACATTGTGAAGAGCAGTGGAGTACACACCACATCTTATAGCCTAACAAAGGAGCCTTTATTTAATAATGAACTATTACAGCATAGTACAAAGATTTGCTTTGTTCAGTGACTAGAAATTGTTTGCAGATTTTTCCAGCCACCGGGAGTTGACAGCTCACTTAGGAAATCAATTCTTAAAGCTAGAGTGCCTACACGCCTGCTTGTCTCTTGGAGCTTTGCAAGCCCAGAGCTGCACGGGGTCCAGTCCATCTCTTTTTCCATGGACTCAAATAGTGAAACATTTCTGGATATATTTCTCGTGGAGGAGGCAAATCCATGGTTTCAGCTCTTTTCCTCTCACCACCTTCAGGAAAGGTTAAAGCTTCTTAGCCAAAGTGCTGAAAGCAAGGGACAAGAGGATGTACGAGCTGGTTGCTTTGATGTGAGACAAACATACAGCTCAGGAGCTACAGCGGGCTGAGCTGTGTGGGGTTGACTCCCAGCTTTCTGAAGCAAAAACCAAAAAAGTATCCATATCCTAATACAGATGATAGAAAGAAAGGTGTATAAGGACTGGGGTGATGTGCTGCAGTGAGCCAGAAGCACAGGGAAGGTTTTCTACACGAGCAGAGCTAGGCACTGCCAGAAAAGAGCTGGGATTTTGTCCCTTCCTAATCTCTTCCTCTAGTCCCATTAATAGGCCTTAGTAGCAATCCAGCCATGGGGTGCAGGCTGGGTCCCCCAAGGATCCCTTCCCATGCATCTGCACCTCTGGCAAGGGAAGTCACAGTCTGGGAAAGCTTGTTTTGATCCTACAGAGCAGGTCAGACTGTGCCACTTGGCTCAAGCACACAAATCACACAGCCAGGGTGTTAGTGAATGAGAAGCAAACAGGTTTCTCCTCCATCCCAGAAAGGGATTATGGCCGGAGGGAGGGAACCAGAACTGGCATTCACCCTGGGCTGTACCGGCAGCCACTCCACCACGGGGGCAATGCAATTAGCAGGCTGTTTTCTCTTCATGAGCCTTTAACCATTTTATTCATCCCAGGTGATCTTCTTGTAGAAGAGTGAGGGACCAGGAGTGTGCTTGGCCCTTTAACACCAAGCGAGGGCACTTATTGAACACACCTCCCCTTACCTACCAACCTGCTTTCCCAGAAATATCCAAGCACAGAGCAAGGACATGCCTTGGTATCAAATCCTTTGGCAGGTTTAAAGGCACCAGAACCACAGCTCATCTAGCAGCTAGAAAAAGGTAATCTCTGGGATCTCTGAAAAGTCCCACCACAAAATTGTCCATGAGCATCTTGCTGAGGAACCCAAGTCCTGAGAGGTATTAAATTCCAACATCAGTTTATGGAGAGTTCCCCTCCTTAGGCCTTTCCAAAATACATCATGTGCACGTGCAAATATATACATATACACTCATGTTCATTTATTTGTTTGCCTATTTCTAAGCAAATTACCTCGTTTTCTGATTTTTTCTGGGAGGGAAGCTAAAGTCCCCTGCAGCACCAGCTCTTCTCTATCAGTTGACAACCTACAGCAGG
This sequence comes from Sclerurus mexicanus, assembly GCA_013396755.1. Taxonomy (NCBI): domain Eukaryota; kingdom Metazoa; phylum Chordata; class Aves; order Passeriformes; family Furnariidae; genus Sclerurus; species Sclerurus mexicanus. The sequence goes on along the minus strand of VWZF01001604.1, from coordinate 833,098 downwards.
GAGCTGGAAACTTGGCACTTGGCCCATGTGTTAGCTGCAGGTTAGTTAGTAGTAAGCAGAACCAGTTACAGTGGATCTGAAAAGCCTCATGTCTCCTCTATTTCCTTCTGCCAGGCTCAACCACAATTTCTGCATATGCCACCTTTGGCAAAACGGGTGTCAATAAAAAGCCTTGTTGGGACACAAGAAACTTGACAAATGCATTGCCTCGTGACATCACTTAAGCTTTTGTTTGTCTTTCAATGGTGAGAAAGGAAAAGAAAAAAGTGGGAGGAGAGATTGACTTGGAGCAGCTCCCTCTAACCATTTATTTACCTTGTGTGCATGCCTCGCACTCTTACTCATGGGTTACAGCCAAGGGTACACATAAGGTCTTGAGGGTCCTCAGCAGCGATCCCTCGAGAGAGGGGCTGGCTCATGACACGCTCAAAAGCATTTTTGCTTCATTACTTTTCTCAGATAACAGCATAACGTAACGTCATCGCTGCTTCTGGCAAGTGCTGCACTTCCTTTGCCCACACGTCGCTGACGCACACATTGCATGGGAAACGCTCCTCTGTTTTGACACACGGCTGGGAAGAGGACATGGCAGACCTGAGCCAGCAGGAGCAGCAGCACGGGGTGCAGACAGTGTCCTGCTGGAAGATGCCCAGGTGTCCTAGACTCACAGCTCTGCCATCGACTGTGAATGTTCTCTGCTTCGGGCCTGCCTGGGGCTGTGAGCACTTGGCAGCACCCTGGTGCTCCACAGGAAGATGGGCTCGCTGTACTGAAGTCTGGAAAGGAGTGGTGGGAAAGAAAGAGCAGCTGGGAGTGAGGAAGTAACTGGTCACGCAGCAAGATGCAGTGGTGTCAGGAGGGCAGTTAACTTTTGCCTGCAAATAGAAAAGCAGAGGTACCTGATCTGGTTCAAAATAAACACAGTCTTGGCACTAGGACGACATCTCATGGTGACTTTTACAGGCATTTTCCTCAAGCCATTTCCTCTCTAGCATTGCACTCCTGTTCCACAGTGAAATAAAGTGCGCCTGAGCCAATTTACCCCATTCTGCTGGGATTACTTGGCATTTGCAGGCAATGCCCTCATCACAGCTTGGCCCTTTGGTCCAAGATCAAATCGTTTGGTTTGGACACCAGATAAAGGAAGGGCTTCATCTAACTTTACAGACCTACACTTGGTATCTTCATTGCAGCCCCCTTTAAAGGCAAAGACAAATGGGCAAGATTCACCTGACCCGTTTTAGACACTGAACTGGGGAGGAGGTTACTCATCGCTGTGGCTACTTCTCCATATTCTCCTCCATAAAGGGAGCCTAACGTGACTAGCTCAGATGGAGGCATATATGTGTAGTCAGATGAATCCCACCCAAAGTACCTGCAGCTGCTGGAAGAACGTGAGCTTTCCCATAATTGCTTCCCTTCCCTATCGTTCTGGGGCAGAGAGAATTATTTGAGCTGATGAGTTCTTGAAGGTTTCCTTGAGAAGTACACAAAATCTGCTCAGAAGAATGTGTGTCTGCTTGCATCAGGCCAAAACATGGCTCAGCAGACTGTGGAGGTTCCAGGCAACAGAGCATTCGGAGGGCAACACAACACTGGCATTATCACCCTCTCTGCCAGAAGGCAGCCTTAAAATGGAAAAAGCAAAGACAGTAACAGAAGGAGCATCCAAGACATCTCCTGGGTTTGGACAGCTACTAAGTTGGCCGCATCCCAATAGAAACAACTTCTGCTCCATCCCCTGGCTCCTACCCTTACATCCACCTTCCTCCTTCCCCTCTGCTTTCTTCAGTCATCTCCCTCCTGAATAGAAACTTTTGGGAGGCTTATTTCCTTGCACCTGTTTCAGCTGTAATGTAACTGTGGTAATAACTCAACCACTGTTGGATGGAAGGTTGCACTTATGTCTTGGGTTCTTTCTTTTTTTTCTCCCTCCTNTTTTTTTTTGTGTGTGTGTGTGTATTTTGTTGCATTATGGTTCTATTTAGAGGCAGGCTTGGGTCAGAGTTCCACAAAAGGGACACTCCCACGATTTAGGTAGGTCTGAAGCAGGAGTCAGACCCCTTCAGCTCAGCTGGCCTTCCTTTTACTGAAGTGTGGATCCAAAACCCAAGGTCCAAAGCTGGAGAAGTTCAAATATGAGTTGCAGTGCAAATTCTGTAGGCAAAGCCAGTCTGTGCTTGTGGTGGGACAAAGCACTGTGCAAAGACTTACATTCTGCCATAGCATGAAATAGCTTTCTTCACTCCTTGATGGGAAAGAAAGTAATTAAGGAGGGCTGGCAAAGCCAACTGCTGCCTTGCTTTCCAGAAGCAGTAAATGAAACACCATAGAGATCAAAGTTAATGTCAGTAATAATGACGATGATGTAGGACTCCTGTCCCAGAAATACTGCCTAGGTGGCCTTAATCCCTCTCCATGTATTTTAAGATCTCATGTCACAGAGAAAATTGCATATTTGGACCTGCTGTTCAACAGGACTAGATGCTTTCTACAAAATCATGTTTTAACCCCCAGATCTTACAACTGAAAATGAGCCAGCTGTGACCAAGCAAGAGCTCCTGTGCTGCCCAGGGCAGCCAGAAGCACTGGCAGTGTACCTGAAGGCTTCAGACAGACCCAGACACCACAGTCCTCTAAGAGAAAGGCTGCTCAGTGCCACGTGTAAAGACTGGAAGAGACCAAAGTGGGGAACTGGCTCATGCAATGCTACCAAGTGGTTTTGTCAAGTGATTCCGAGGCCACACTGCAGGGCAATGCTCAGCAAGTCCTCACAGAGGTGGCAGGACCGTAGGCAGGTCCCAAGGAGAGAGAGATGTACTGCACCAGCTCACGCCTTCCAAAGCATTCACCCCCATCTATATCCAGTGCTTCCAGAGATACCCAACAACACACTGCCTGTGGCCCAAACCTTGCAGCTGAAGGCTGAGCACCATTGCTGTCTCAGCAAAGAGCTGCATCAATGAGCAAATTTAGGGAAATGTACATTATTGCTTGGCTTTTTAGTTTGGTTTTTTCCCCACCACCATGACAGAAAGGAACAGGAATGAGAATTCAGAGATGATAGTCCCAATCAAACTTCACATTCTCATGCTGGAGAATTTCTGCACAGCAGTGGATTCAGGCATGTCTGTAAAGGCAAACCCCTCCTGAGATGATTTTACCATCTTCTGCCTGTTCAGCATTACCCACCGTTAGGAAGGAAGGTTTCATGTCACAGCTGAATTAGAGTAACTTTAGTGGCCCCTCACTGCAATGCTGTGAGCCAGCACTACAGGCATACCAAACCTTGCCTCAGAAAAGTTGACTGGGTCACACACTTTAGCCCTTACATGATAAAAAGGTTTTTATACTCCCTGCCACCATACCAAGGGTCCTACATGGCATTTCTGTGTTCTCACTGAGGTGTGGACACATGGTGAGACCACCATCTGGTGCTTCAGCCCAGGGATTCTCCTGCTAATGCTTCTGCCATCCCCAAATCCTAGTATTTGTTTCTAGGTTCCCAGAGTTTGAGCTCTCTCAGCCCCATTGAACCAGCAGCTATTGTGGAGATAGTCACCACAATGACCCCATAATCCTGTTTTCCAAGGCAGAGTCTCCTGTCCTGTAGGTACTGCCTGAACTCTTTGTTCCCAGATGTATTACTTTTCATTTAGTTAAATTAAAACACATTTTCTTGGGTTGTGACCATTCAGCCAGCAATTCCGATCCCTCTGTAACAGTAAACTATCCTCACCATTATTTACTGGGCTGCAGGTGGACAGACTGAAATACTAGATCTGCACAGGCTGCCCCCATTCAGCTCAATGGACTGTTGATGCTGTGCAATAATGACAACTATTTTGGTGTCCAGGGAGAGGATCATTTCATGACTGACTCTTTCAGCTGAAATATTCAGCTCTTATGAGATTTGGGAGCACATTTGGGATTGCTGAAGGAGTAGCATCTTTTTCTCCACAGCCTGTCTCATCATTGAATGATAACCTCTCACTGCCTCCCCCTCTTCATTTCCTCTCTGCATGGAAAATCACAGATAAGAAAGAGAGAGAGAAGGAAAACAGATTTACTTCACAAGTTTATGCTCCAAGTCATGCAATGACAGACCCACTGAACCAACATCAACCCCTTCCCTGTCCACCCCACCACAGCTGCATCCTACCCCAAGCCACGCAAGGAGGCCAAATGGAGAAACTGAGGCACAGGAAAGATGAAAAATCAAATTGTCACCTTCCATGCTAATGCACACAAACTGCTGCAGTGAGGTTTCCTTTAAAATATAATAGTGCCTGGTGCAATGTAGGAAGGTAGAGGCCTGGAAGACCTTTCCACAGCAATTTTAATGCTCTAAAGCAGTTACAGAGAAATGACATACATTTACTGGATAAACATCTCTATGCACACAGTATATCTGACAACAGGATAAATACTCTTTCCATGCAACTCCAGTAAGGAGTAAACTTATCCTAGGAACGAGTTTGACTACACTTGGGGCAGTGATACCCCACAAAACCATTACTGCTAACAGCTCTGGCTTAGCATGCAGGCATGCCAGCTCTTTTACCCTCCCTGAGCCGCACAGCCTGAATATCAGACATCCGAAGAGATGACGTGGCTTTTCAGCTCTTCGCCTGGGCTATGGCACAGAGGAGCCACACAGATCAGGACAATCAAACGAACCTACGAGATCTTCCAGATCCTGTTCCTGCAGGATGAGGCACTGGGTCAGGGAGGATGAGCCACTGGGTCAGGGAACTCACCCTCCGTTTGTGACAGAGCATTAAGCAATTTTCCAGGAAAACCACTCTCCTATGACTGCATCTAAACCATAGTGTTAGTAAGAAACACGCAGCCTTATAGAACAGCCTTTAAACAGACCACACTGCATTCACTTGGCCACAGAGATGCACCGTAGCCATGGTGTGTGTGGCTTCCCACCTAGTCTCTTATCCCTCTGTTTGCTGAAGCAGAGGCTGGTGGCGTCACAGCACATGCTGCAGAGGCCACCGGGCCACACACACGTACCTTTCTTGTGCATGCTGCCTAAATCCCACTGATCAATGACTTCCTGCAAGGTTACTGGAATGCTGTGGGAAGAGGCACATAAAATTCCCTGCTCTCATTTAGCCCTCCTGTCAAAGCCGGAGAAGTCCTGGCCCGGCTTCAGCTACAAAAACATATGAAATATATCAGCTGAGGCTGCACGGAACAGAAACCGATGGCCAGCCCGGATATTGCTGCTATTTCTCTGAGAAGGTTGACTTCCGAAGCCGGTGCAGATGATTCATTCGAGAGCCCAGGTGCTCAGGCCCTCGCCAGGTACTACGGTGAAGGCGGCCAAAGCCAGGCTAAAGCTAAATCACTATAAATCCACTGTCTCCAGGTATAACTTGCCAATGGTTGAAACACCACGAGAACATGATGAGCAATTCATTTTGTAGCATTTCTGCTTTTGTCCTCTTTTCACTGCTCTGTCTTGGGCACTCGTGATGAAGCAACCAGAGAATTGTGTGAAGAGTGGAAGCCCTATCTTGCAATGTACAACCAGATTTTTATATCTGGCTTCATTTTAAATAAGAATGGAAAACAAAAGCATTCTCATGCTTCTTATGGGGACCTGATTAAAAAAAACCCAACAGTGGAACGACTAAGAGTTATCAATTCCTTCAGCTCTATGGGAATCAATTTGAAACACTTTAAAGACGTTAGATGGTTAATGCCTTCAGAAAATCACCTTCTTTAAAACACACAAGTCTCAGTGAACAAAACAGAGACACAAAACACATTGCTCACAGAACATTCAGCCCTCGCTAGAAACATGCAATTTTGAGAGATGGCTGGTGAAACTTTCACAGGCTCAGCCTCCACAAGAAAGATACAGTTTCTTGTTTCCCTTTCTAGGCAGTTTAAAAGTTGGGTTTTCCTATTCACATTGAGCACTGTTTGCATGGAAACAACTGCAGGGAGACGTTAACCAGTAAAAGAAAAGATCAATAATAATTTCTCTTGTGATTGTAAAGTGCAAATAACAATAGAAATGCCTACATAGACCTAAAAATCAGTAAATACTTGATTGTGCCATTTTTAACCAAAACATGTACTTGTTTTTTTCTCTTAGAAGCTTATCCAATTAAGTCATAGTTTTATTTGACTAGAAATATTTTTAAAAGGTAAATGCAAGACAGAATCTTATTCTTCAGCTGGATTAGTTTAATTGTATGTACTGCAGCAGCATGTGCATCACCATGTTAGGAAGAAGTCTAGTCTGAATTCCCAAGTCTGTAGGGCTGGATTTTTTGTTGTTGCTATTGTTAAAATATTGATAGTTGATGCTCACTGGGTCTTTCATAATAGCTTAGAAGCTTGATGTACAAAGATACTTAATCAGAAATATACTTTAATAAACCACTTAGCTGTTGCCAGCCAGCACCAAAGCTGTTTAGGTTCCTTAGGCAGCTCAAAGAAGCAGGAGAAAAGCTTCAAAAAGCTTCATCCATGGTGCTTACCTTTTTGTACAATAAAAACCTTGTAACTATTTGTCTCAAAGGTACCTTCTGCATATAAAAGCATGCAGGAATGGCAGGGTGGGGACGAAGAAGAAAAGTACTCAAGAAAGAGTGACAAATTTCGGGTTCTTTGAGCGTGGCATTGAGGACAGTAGGAAATAGTGGGGCTCTGTTGGCTGGTGTGAAGCTGATGAAGTGCAGGAGGAAGCCTAGGTGGAGAACCTCACATCTCAGACTGAGGGGTTTGTATACTCCTGGTCATATTTTCTGGATGATTTTAAATTAGTAACTCAAGGCAAGTAGGGAGGAATCTCAAATTTAGAATAACAAAAATGAGCCAAGCTGATCTGATAATTAAAGAATGAACAATTTCTTTCAGATGCTTACATATAAATTCTGCAAGTTGGTATAGTTGGCAAGGGGAAATGAGATAAATAATGCCATTAGGGTGGCTGAAAACCCTTCAACACCAGTAAGTTGCCATCTCATCAGGAACAGAAAAGGAAATAGACAAATGGTGCCATCATCTTCTAGGGGCACATTCAGAAAATCTTGAATTTGGGTGACTGCTGCCATAGAGAAAACCCAAGAAAAAATACAGGGAGCTCTGAGGATCACTTGGTCAAGGAAAAGTCTGACTTATTCCTTCTTCAGTTAGGGGGTTTTTTACACAGTAAAGATAAAAAATGTTGGTTGTTCCAGGGGATTTGAGTTTGAGGCAAATGTTGAGGTCCCATTGATACCATTGTAAAATGGCCTAGAGTTCCTAAAACGAGCAGATAATACTTACCCAGTGGTTACACACAGAAGTAGATGCCTTTACCATGGACCCCATTTAGGCAGATAACAACTGATTGATACCTGATCTGGAAGTCACTGGTTGTGCCAGGACCATTAACAGCAATGTGATTACATTCCCTTTGAGCAAAGAGAGATTTGAAAGTAGTGACTGATAAACCCAACTGTTGAATCAAAAAGGTCTTCCAAAGTTTCTGAAAACTGCACTTGAATCTAGTTAGGATGAAATACCTAAATAGAAAAAAAAATTGAATGAAAGTTGTGCAGGCATAATAAAAATGAAAGAAAAATAGTTAATTCACTTCCCTCCACATTCAAGCTTGATGCTTAAGCTAAAAACTCATTCAAATTCATCAGCAACTGGAGACTACGAGCTAAATTGGTAACAAAGAAGGAGTAAAAATTAAAGAATATTGATGACATGGTGAAATGCAAAAATGCAGTAAGGGAAGCTGTGGGTCTTTACGGAAGCAGTGCTTCAGTGGAGAACATATTCAGGTTTTCCATCTTTAGGTAGAATAAGAAATTTAAAAATATATTCAGAACAAAAAAATAACCCTAGCAAAACTGGTAATGTTGATGCAGAAAATGCTGAAATAGTTACCTAATACTTTTGTATTGGAAAGAAGTGGCAAAGCATTTATGTTGTATGAGAAGGCAAATTATCTTCCAGTCAGCAGCATCTTCTGCCTGAGAGCTGTGCCAAAGGGGTCTCGAGAGGCGTCCCGAAGAGAGCTCAGAGCTTCAGAAATACCATGTAATGCACGGTGGGGCTGTAGGTAAGCAGAAAAGCCCCAGGTCAATATCTCTCTGCCCTGGGAGGTGGGATGGAAAAGAAGGGGTGGGACAAGGAGACAGGGTGGGCACTGCAGCCTTGTTCTCTGGCCCTGGAGCATGGGCTGCAGCTGCAAGGCATGACTGCCAAAGGAGTGTTAAAAACCTGCCAAAAAGCCACACAATAAATTGCAAACCTACATCTGAGTGAGAGACTTCTGAAGAGGAGCTTATTCCTGTAATCAAAAAGAAAATTCAGAGGTGTGTCAATGTCTGCATGAAAGACAGAAACAGCCCCCTCTAAGTCTTTCTCCATCAAGCAGAGAAAGCCACCACAGCAGTTCAAGGAGGAGAACTGAAGCCTAATCGAATGAGAGAGCTGGCACCAAGTCTTAAGAATGAGGGTGAATAAATTACTTAAAGAGGTTGTGGATGGCTCTGTTTCTTGATATTTTCATTGGCTTCAGCAAGGAGAGATTTCACACGACCAACTGCGGACAGCTGAGTCACTCAGCCAGTCTCTCTCGCCTCTCCCTGGCCCATGGAGAAATATAAAAACTCCTGCAGGGGATGATTCAGTGTGCCTAAATAGTCTGCTTTGAAATGCCTTCTGGAGGGACCCACCTCTCTCTTTCTCCCCTCCTTTCAATCTCTTTCTCTCTCACTCCCTCCCTCTTTTCCCACTCCCTGGTTATCCAAGGATCCTAGAGAGATCAGGTGTGTGCCAGGTAAGCAATTGGGTGGCACCAAATTTCCTTCCACTTTCTGTAGAAAGTCCTCTATAGGAAATTCAGTGCAACAGGCTCTCTCTTAAGGTCACAATTCAGTCACTGGTGAAAATGATGCGTGTGGCCATTTGAGAAGATCCAGAAATGACCTGTGAAGTTGAGAACATGAATAAAGCACTTGTCCCAAACTGGTAAAAAAAGCCCCCACAGACAAGCAACTAACTGGCTTCCACAGGTTGCCCCCAGTTCACAAATGGCTCATATCACAAAGTGAAAAGTCATAAAGCAATCAGAACTTTCAGTAAATAGGCAAACCCAGTCTTGTGATCACTGAGGCAGGAAGAAATTTTCCACCTAAAATCTTGAGTTAGACGGAACAAAGTCTAATTGCATTTATTTATATCCAGGTGATAAACCCCCCCCTTGGTAGGGGGGTTGGACTATGTGATCTCCAGAGGTCCCTTCCAACCCTGTGATTCCGTGAGAAAATCTGGACTGTGGATTTGCTGGTGTTCTGCTTTGCTTTCATAAGGGACATGAAAAGACACCTTGTTTTCTCCTCTAATTAGCTCTCTATGAGGAGTGGCCATTTTTCTCCATCCCTGCAAACATCTATATTTCTTCCTTTACAGAGGGTTTGCCAGATGCCTTTTAATGTATTCCATCTGGCACCTGGTAAAGTGCCATTTATCACCTGACTTCTTCAAAACTGCATGCTAGGGATGGTTTGGAATCCATCACTGAATCTTGCAAAGAAGTCACAACCGTGGAACTTCCCAGCTCCTGGCTGCCCAGGTAAAACCTGGGAACCTCAGTGGGCCCACAGGCAGTGTGAGCCAAACTGGGGAGCTGGCAGGGGACAGTGGGGCTGTGGGTCTCTGTGGCCCACAGTCCATGGAAGCAAGTCCAGATACTCACACTTGTAGATTGTTCCTAATGAGCACCCACACATCATAGGCAGGAGGACCTTGTTTGATGCATGACACTTGGAAAGGTGGCCCCACTCTTCCTTTTCCTCCAGTCTGCACTCGCTACTTGCAAATCTCCTTTTCCTTAAGCTGTAGTTGAAGCATACAGCTAGTCAAGGCTGAGGGCTTTGTCTCTGTTCTAAAAAATCTCAGTGATTTTACTCCCATCCATTTCTGAAAACTCCAGAGGGAACACACTTGTTTGGCTGATTTTTCATTAGCCCATCCAGATGCCCGGTTGATTAAAGCCACACTAAATTAAGCATAGTGCAAAACTGTGCTAGGAGAATGCAACTGGAGCTCGCTCTCCTTCAGCTGAAGTGGTTTACTAGACTAGAGTTGTTCATTCATGGGAAAAAAATGCAACCTATTCCTACTTACACTCACAGTGGAGAGCTGCAAAAACATTTTGTCTCTCATTCTTAGTCTCTCATTAAGGGCTGCACATTGATTATTTATTTATTTCTAATTTAGCAATAGCAGTAACACAAGTTGCCTCCCTGACCCGAGGTAGCTGCCAAACATTTCGTTCAGAACCAATTTCAGTGCTACTGTAATCCCCTGAACTGGAGAGCTGGAGCAGAAGTAAAGCCGAGCCAACCTGAAATTGTAGCTGCGCAAATGGCGCCAATCTAATTAAGTTATGAAAAACTGTCCCTCTGGAGATGAGTCTCCTGCAGCTCACAAGCGAAAGGTGGAGAACGTGAATCTGGCTACAAGCCCCAACTGTTGACAACCCAACTTACAAAGCATCTGTACACATGCCCTTTGGGAAGAAAGATAAGTGGCACTCTGGGGAACTACATATTTGTTTAACTCTTTGGTCCGTACTTGTCCAGGCAAGGAGAAAATGTTTCATATTATGCCGAATACCATCTCAGATTCTGGCAGGATTACTTGTCAATATTATTACAGCCTCTTCAGTTACAGTGCTTCAGCAATAAAGTAGTTAGACTGGCTTTGAAATACAGAAATTCAGGCAATACAATCGCACTATGAAAGAGTGCTCATTAGCCTTTGGCTGACCCTGAAAAATTGCGTTTCTCTCCAATTCTTCCACAAATTGCCTTTAAGGAGACCTCCTTAGTTCTACCAAGTCACAAGGTTCGACTGTGTGACTCATGCATTTTAGCCACTCTCTCACGATCAGAAGGCATATTTGCCTTTTACATGCAGCCACAATTGCTACAAGGAGGATACATAAAAATGCTCTGATGGCCTTTTAACAGATGCATGTTCTTATTTGTTTAGGATTTCTTTTTTCCAACCTCAGAAGTTTCATAATGAAACAGTTGGTCTTATAAAAAGTGACACTCATCAAGTTAAATTTTATGTCTAGGTCACTGTAAGGACTTCGTCAGATTGTGACCGGGCACAGTCGTAGCTGAGGAAGCTGAATTAAATATAACCAGATATGTCTGGGGGCATGAACTGGCTCTCAAAGGCATTTGTTCTCTTGTTTGAGACAAAGAGCATCACCATACGTTTCCTCCAAGATCTTTCTGCTGCTGGACACAGGTCACCAAATATGTTGAACCTGTAGTTCGACCCATATCCTTAATCTGTGCCTCTTACAGCCTCTTACAGCTTCTGAGAGGTCTTCCAGCTGAGCACTTGAACAAAGCTCAGTTCAAGATGCACCTTGCCCCAACATAACAAGTTTTGATGCCCCCATGGTGAAAGTCTCAGATGGACTGTGTTCAGCAAACCTTGGCACCACTCCACAACACCTGACATAATTACCTGCCCACAGCAAGGCTGGAGCCAAGAGCTGCTCACCCATTCTTCTGTGCCTGTTGCATGGCACATGATGGGGCAGAGCGGTGCCAGAGATGGCGAAAAACACTATGTGAGGGAGCTGCAGCCTGGGTGTCACAGGTCACCCAAGGAACTGAAGCCAGGGATGGCAGACTGATGTGCTACACAGCTCTCCTCATGGAAGCATCACTGTCAGCATCGCTGCAGGAGTGGTCCCGCTTTCACGCACCCAGGCGACTTAGCAGCGTGTGCTGGTGGATGAAGCAGCTGCACAGGTCTAATTCCACCCAAAAGAGGGCAGTGGTGCTTGTGGACACACAGACACACAGTAGTTTACACTCCAGCTGCTCGACTTTCCCAACCAGCTGACAGAAACTCCCCGGTTCTTGGCACAGGCAGAGCAATCCACAGAGCTCTGTCTTTCACACACTCTTAGTTAGCCTCTGCTCTCACTTCCTCCCTTTGACTCATTAGTTGTTTTACCATCATTTCTCTTGAAATGCAAGGAAGGAAATCACATGGATCCATCCATGCCAGTGCTGAGTGTCCTGTAGCAGATGCCCCTGTGTTACCCTCATCTATCAGCTATTCAGCTGCCAGCCTGTACACATCTTCTGCAGAAGCAGTTTTTCACATGAACTGTGGTTTGGGTGTAGTCGGGAATGGAAAATTGGATGCACTGCAGTTTATGGCAATAAGGCAATGTTCAGAAGCTTGATGTCACAGGAAACCACCGATATTGTGAATAATTCAGAGCAATTAGAAAAAACCCCAGTACAACCGACTGGTTTTCCCCTATTGTAGCCGCTATGTGTTTTCAAGCCTGTTCATCCAATGCCTTCACTCTCACCTTTGGCAGGTGTAGTTTATTGCAGACCCAAGCACCTGCCATTAACACTTGTACTTACCACGCTCATCATTCAGCCACAGGGCAATGTGGGTTTCCATGGTTGTAAGCCAACACAGATCACAGACCTGAAGTGGGGAGAGACGTTTGCTTTGTTTCCCAGCATCAGAGAGTTTCTCAACCTGGCAACCTCTGCTGTGCTGAGGTTGTTCAGCTAATGCTGTTTTCTTGGCTCTCATGCTAAAAACACCAGACATACTAGCAGCAGCCAAGGTATTAACAACAAAAACAGCAGCAAAGACAATAGCAAACACAAGTATAGCTCATGAGCTTAGCTTTGTTTAATGGTACAGGATCTGCACAGCCTCTGGGAGCTGGACCCAGAGCAAAAACCACAGCCAATTTTCCCTCCTCTGCTGCTCCTGACTGTTGGGAATGACCCTGCTCCAGATCAGCACAGCCCTTTACTCCTGGGTGAAATGAAACACAACCCCAGCATGCTGTGGTAAACACAGGCCTGGAGGTGTGATTTCTTACACAAATATGTTTGGACAGAATTTGATGCAGTAGCTGCAATGCATCCTTTACACAGCTGGGCTGATAGCATTGCACAGCAGTCCCACCATGATGCACCTCCACTTGACACTGTGCCCCAGCACCTCAGGGCTCCAAATAGGACATGAGTCTGCCACTCTCTGCCTGCACTGACAGATCAGGGGCTCTGTGCTGAGATGTTCTCCTTCAGGCTGAGTGGTGAGACTGGCCCTCCTGTGGGTGAGAAGCCTAGTTAGAGGGTGGGGCAAGCTTGGCTAACACCTGAGCAGCTTCAGGTCACTGTCTAGTGAGGGAACCCTTTCAGAAAGTCTCTTCTGGGTAGGAGTGTCACCTCTTCACTGACAAATGTCAGATGCTGTCCTTTAAGACAGTTTCTTGCATTGACAGAAACCGATAGAGCATGGTCAGGTCTTTAAATCACAGTTTTACCTGCCCTGACATGATCTGTTTGTATCGCATGCACAGATCTGGCTGCATTGGCACGTAAATGAGTCACTTCTGGGGTACCTGGCAGGACTTCAGGCTTGGGACTGAGACATACCCTCTACTGGCACTCAGAAGGACAATATAATGACATTTAAAAGGTGACTGTATTCTTGCATTTGAGCCAGATTGTCAACTAAGCAAAGAACAAAGTCTATCACACTTCCTGGACACCCCCTTCTTTCCTGTGGCTGCCTGGACACACAACCCTCTGAGTTAAACAAAAAAACCCATATGTCTCTTCAAGGAGAAAACCCTATTTGCACCCTCAGAGCAAGACTCACCACTCTCAGTGGTGCCTGGTGCAGACAGCTGAGCTGGTACAGATGCTCAGCACGGACCCATGTAAAGAGACCAGTGTATCTCTTGAAAGAAAAGTCAGATTATTAGTACAGCACCTGAGACAAGAAGTCCTGGTCCCCAATGGCTCTGTAATACTCCCAGATTTGGAGCTGGTGTTGGAGTCAGCAACTGAGGCAAGCGTTGCATGATGATTGCATTGATCCACTCTGCAATGCCTGTATTACTTGATGGCACTTGTCAGTAGATACCTGCAGGCAGAACTTCAGCTTGGGCTGCAGCTTTCAAAGTACCAGAGGTAAAAACATATATTTGCTTTTATTTCTGATTTTTAAGCATGCCTGGTTAGATGTGCTTACTGTCCACTTACTCTCCACTTCACTGCAGAGGTGATCGAATCAGGACAAGGACCCTCACAGGCAGTGTGATGCAACATGGAAAATCTGTGCCTTTTTCTCCAGAGAGAAAAATTATTGCTATTGAGTGTTAGGAGAAGATGAGCAATGTCAGTATTACTGCATTTGGAAAAATGCAAATATGAAATTCTTTCCCAGTGAATAGTGACAGTACCGTGCTATGTAGAAATGCGGGGAATTAGGCAGTGTCATCCCATGTGATTTGTACATACTTAAGAGGGAATTAAATCCTTGTGAATCTATCCAGTTTTACAGATGTTGAGGCCTGATTTGGCTTGCTGATGTGCCACTTTTACTTTGAGGGAACTCCACTGAGACCTGTGGAGTCATTAAACACTGACAGAAGAAAGCGGAGGCTCAGATGCTGCCACCCTACTTGCCATGCCAAGAAACAGCAGGCATTTCCCAAACACTTCATCTATTGAGCAATAGCAGCAGCACTGGCAAGGTGTTTGCTGATCTGCTTTGCTCATTACCTTACCATCGATGGGGGACCATCTCCAGGGGTAAGAGGTCAGTAGTTTATCTAGACCTGTTCTTGTTTGGGCCTCCTTACAGCATTACAAGGAAATCAGCATCTGCATTCTGCCATTTGCACATCATCCCAGCTCACAGGCTTTGCAAGGGACCTTTCTTTGCCATGCCATTTGGTGCCCAGATTTCTCTCCCCTCTTAAATTACTGTCATACTGCAATCACTTTAATGATGGAGTTCACGCAGCACCTTCTCTGCTAAAAGGCTTCATTTCCGATATACTAATTGCAATATACCCCACCATAATCATTATTACCCCCATTGAGGGATTGCCTTTCCACCACATACTGGGCCACATCTTCTGGTTTACAGTGGTGCTACGCCCCTGACCTTCCTCTTCATTTTTGCTGTCAGGCGAAAAGTCAAAGTAATATTCTGTAAGTAGACTTTTCCGAATATGCAGGGACTGGAGAAATCAGGGCCATGAGCCTCCTTCCTCCGTGTGCTGGAAGGGTTGCTGCACCATGCAGAAGAAGCTAAGCAGATAAATTATGCCGGGTGTGAACCATGTCGAACACCAAGAACAGCCTTTGAGCAAATGGCAGTCTGAGCATCTATTTTCCACCCCCATGCACAGAGGGAGGGCGGAACGTGCCACCCTGGGTTGGGAATGTGGTCTGTACCGTGAGACTGTGGGGTTTACATGCCTGCTGATTCTACTCATGCAGCCACGCTGGGTCTCCCTGTCTCCTTGCACTTGATTAACTTTTAGAAAAGGAGTAGGTGTAGGGATGTGCAAAAAGCTAAGTGTGGGCACACTGTGAGGAGGATCCATAAATCACTCGTGATTTATACTGTTCCCAAAGAGCAAATTTGGCAGCTTTGCAGCCATGCAGCCAGGTGTCCATGCTAGCCCTGGTGAATGCAGCCTTGCAGCTTTTCTTTTCTCAGCCCTGGAATCCAGCCATGGGTGCTGGGAGAAAGGATAAGGTTTCCTTTTTGTTGTTTTGATATTTTCCTATGAACCCACCCAACTTTGCATGTTGCAAAATGAAGGCTTTGCCCTTTTTTTTTTTTTTTTTAATGTGTCCTGCTGAGGGGAGGGACAAAAAGAGCTGGGTGAGATTAAACAATGGAAATTAGAGTGCAATGGAGGAGTGTGTAAAACAAGAAGGCTGAGTTTGTGAAAAGCAGGACGAGGCTTGGGAGAGAAAAGCCCTTTTATTGTCTTAAAGCCGTGCTATGAATGCATCAAATATCACCCTAGTAGGTGCAGAAAGCACAGACAGGTATAGAGTTGCTAACAGAGCTTTTGTGAGCTACTTTTCAGCCTCAGTCACAAACCAGGTGACTTCACCTTTAGCTAAAATCATTAAATATGTATAAGAATGTGTGTAAATTGAATTGCCTTAAAAATAAATATACAAAAAATGAAAAAACAAAATGCAAACAAACAATCAAAAAAACCAACAAAAGATAAAAACAGCCTTTGAAATAAAAATGTCAGCATTATCACACCAGGTAGTCCTAGGGACTCTGGCAAACTCTGCAACTGCTTTGAGTTACTCCTGTCCCCAGCAGTTCCCCATTCAGTGTGTGGTCCTTGGCTGGGATGGCCGTGGCACTGATCTCAGTGCTGCCAGGCCTCCAGCTCACTTGCCTGTCCTCCCCTGTTGTGCTCTATTTTGTTATAATGGAATAATATGGAGTAGTGCTTGAAGTTCAGCTGAAAAGAAAATCAGAGGCTTCAGTGTTTGACAGCCCTGTCTGGGATGGAGCAGCAGGGCCCGATTCCTGGGAGAGGATCAGGACCTCGCCTTTATGAACTGTGTGCATGAGGGGTTCCTGCAACCCCCTGAGATGCCGATCTCCTTCTTCACCACCAAAACCCGCTTTAAAACACAGCACTCATTTTCATGTTTCCATAACGCCTCATTTGCAGGCATGTGATTAGACCTAATTATGCTTGTAATCAATGAATGGTTAATTGCTTCGGGTGAAAAATGCTGGAGAAATACAGAGCACTGCTTGATTGAACACTCTTTCATTGGCTAATGGATCACTCAGTTACTTTTTTAGATTCTGCTTAAGCAGGCAAAATATCTGTGCTGGTGTAAAACAATCCTTCATTGATCTCTCCAGCCAAGTGGGGTCTTTCCAGTAATTAGGAGGGTGGTGACAGGAACAGAGTTGGCTGACTGGAGGACCAAGGGGACTGGAAAGAGTTTGGAGTTTCATTTATTGTTGTTGTTCATTTTGGGCTCGGGTTTTTCTTTTAATTTGAAAGCTATGCAGCAAATAGCAAGGAGAAGACTGGTTAGATCTTTTGACTTTTAGCTGTAAAAAAATCATTTCACATTCCCTGATAAGCCTCTTGATTTAAACAGAGAAGCAATTTCTGCTCCCTGGGAGTTCCATTTGAGTGAGTCTGGCCCCAAAACTTCACAGGCTCAAATCTCTGGAACCAAATTCCAGGAAACATTCATATGTGGATGATGCATCTGTAACAGATACAAAGGGGAGAGTGGAAGCATTTGGCAATTAGGAGCTGGAATCATTTATAACTCCAGCTGGTACTTCTCTTTTTTCAGGTGGAATGTCTTGAGGGGAGGAGGAGAACCTGTCAGTGGCAAGTTTTGCACTATGTCTTGCCTTTTCTTCATATTGAGGGTCTCTCCCCTGCACTCTTCCAATGAGGCCAGCTTTATGAGCACAGAGAGCCAGCACTAGACTGATCTGCTCTCCAATCCCCTGCCCAAAGGCTGCCAAGGAGCATCCTCTCTGTGTTTCTCTGGATTCACACTGGTGTGCATGAGAGCAACCTGCAGTCACTGTCTTAGCAGATGCTCAGAACAAGAGGTATCACATACCAGACGTGAGTCCTAATGCTTTATCTGACTGTGTCTTTCTGGATGCTGCCAGGGCAGGACCATCTACCCACTGCTAAGCAGCCAGAGGGCATAGATCCCAGCAGATCTCGGGCAAGTAACAGAGGACCACTGGGATCCCCCGGCATCCTGCAGGCTCATTTCCACTGTGATGATGTTGCTGATGCTTCATGTAGTTCAGTAGATCGCAGAAAGAAAAAGGCACTGAGAAAAGCAACGGACATGAAAGCTATGTCCCTATAAACCCAAAAGAGCTCTGTGGCACACAGGTCACAGACCACGCAGCACTTATTTGCAGGGCTGAAATACCTACAGCAGCAACAGCATCAGCACATATAAATCTCAGGTTGCAAGTGAGGTTCCCCTCTCCAGCCCATTGTCTCTTCAATGTTATGCTCTGTTCAAATGCTCAGGCCTGTGCTCCAACATAAATACATTGCCTGAATTTCCCTCCCCCTATATTATTCCTCTTGAGCTGTGGAAGATTATATGCAATAGATAAAAAAGTGCTTGTTTCTTTGACAAATGCAAGGCTTAAAGACCACCCTCTGCTCTTGAGCAAAATTAGCTTATCTTTGCCCCAAAAAATGTTGTTACTAAATATGAGCTATCATTTGTGTGTGGCCTGAATGAGACGCTCAATTCATCTTATTAGAGGTTATCCTTTGAGGAGCTTTAAAAGGAAATGCATTGTTCTTAATTATTCTTATCTCAACAGCTGTATAATTCCTGGTTTTGATTAAAAAAAATGCAAAGAAAGATTATACTGAAAGCAGGAGATGGGTCTGAACCCAGATTGCAGAGTTGAACTTCAGCTCTTTGTGCTAAACTGTCCTCTTTTCCTTTGAGAAGGTATGTCCTTTCTCTTCTCCCAAAACTAAAACAGAAAACTGTGCAAAAAACCCAAAGAAAATCTCAAAAGAATAGGTTTCATCTCTCTTTTCTGGTTTTAAACTTGCCCTAATAGTGTTCCTGTATCAGAAAACAGTAAACAAGATTGGTGAGGAAACACTACTTTCCTATGTCATTCCTGCACCCCAAGCTACCCTGAAAAATTTTGTAAATACTTTCATCAGAAAGGCCCAAACCCAGTATTTCTTTTCCATTCAGTGAAAATTCTTAAAAAAAATAAAAAAAGAAAAATTCAAAGCAAATTGAGATTTGGGTGAAATTTACTACCATGCTAAAAAGCCGCTTTATGTTGGTTAAATGTTTGCACAAAAAGTGACATTTGCTGTGATGCTCTACGGTTGTCACAAGCTGCTAACCACTTTGAAGTGGAGCAGCACATAATGGATCGAATTCTCTACAGAGCCCCGTGCCAGAGTTTCAAGTGCCTGGCATCTCACATTTGGTCCAGCTTCTCTGAAGTGGTCAGCATCCAGCAGCTTCTATTGTGACAGTAAGTGGCAAGATGTTTTGCAAAAGGGCTCAGCTACCAAGCTGCTGAATTCTTCTGAAAAATCTGGTCCAGGATGGTATTGAAGGCAGTTTCAGCTGGTTTGATTGAAGCAGCTGTTGAATCACAGTGGATTCCTTGAACTTCTTATTATAACATGCTTCCCCCTTGCCCAACAACCAGGTAGTCGGGACATCCTACTTCCAGTGGTACCATTTTATCATTCTGAAAATACAGATGAGTGCTTCTTTTTCTTCCACTCCATCTGCTCAGGCTCAGCTCCAATGCCTGTGTTTACATATAGAAGGGTTCCTTCCCATGGTTCAAGGCTGAACCCAATAATATTGAGAGGACAGTATGTCTCCCTTTTATTTTCTTACTAATTGATATGCTGAAAGATGAGCACTGTTCAAGCTGTCAATGCTGGACTCTGATAGAAATGCTAGTCCATGCACACACTTCATACTGAGATGTACATGCAGTATTTGTGTGCCATGAAAAGGCTATGGGAAGCTCTGGACCTACAAACAGGAACCAAACAGGTACCATGGGAAGCTTTTTGTTGGTGTCTTATATGAACAGTCTGATAGAGAGGTCTCAGTTTCCAGTTTTGGCTGGGCTAATTAGTTCTCATCGCATTTGAAAACTAGTGTGCTTTGGTGCCACAGTATCAAAGTAGGCTCTGACTTTCAGAAGGGTTTGAAACCAAAAAGAATTAGCCGCCCCTAACAGTATTGTCTGTAGAAGCCTTATTTTAACCAATTTAGTAAACCTTGGCCTCACCTTTACACTCCAAATACCAATTTAAAGCTGTAAAATAAGTAATTACCATGACTGCTAGCCACACTGCTTGTCTCTTGGCCGTGATGTAGGAAGTTGGAGGATAAACTACTGTGTTTGGCTCACTTCTTGAGCTTATCCAGGTCCCTCTGGATTACATCCTAACCCTCAACAATGTCAACTGCACCACTCAGCTTGGTGTCATCTGCAGCCTTACTGAGGGTTCACTCCATCCCATTGTCTGTCACTGATGAAGTTATTAAGCAGCATTGGTGCCAGTATGGAGCCCTGAGGGAAACCCACTTGTCACTGATCTCCATCCAGATGAGTCGTTGACATTACTCTGCAGATATGACTGTCTAACCAAATTCCTTTTCCACCCATCAAATCCATCTCTCTCCAATTTAGAAAGAAGGATGTTGTGGGGGACCTTGTCAAAGCCCTTACAGAAGCCCAGATAGATTACATCTATAGCCCTTCTCTTTTCCCTTGTAGAAGGGTTGGGCTGTGTTTCCCATAGCACATGGAGCAGTTCACAGATGTGCTGAGAAAGGCATGTGCAAAAGGTGTCTTCTGAAGCGGAACTGTCAGGAGGCATACAGGACAACTGGAATGAGTGTCACAAAACATGTGACATGGTGCAGTGGCTAGAAGTCAGAACCTTCCTTAACCAGTTTCCCCTGAGGACCTCAGAGCTGCCCAGTTTGCCTGGTGTGTCACACAACAGCCATCCAGGGCACTGAACTTCCACAAAGCTCATGGTAAATCACTAGGACATCCTGACTGCCTGTTGTCATCCTTTTGTAGCATTTCCCAAAGAGCTAATCCTGAACATGTTAGGAAGAACTGCAGGTGTCCCTGCAAATATATTGCCAGATTAATTCCAGCAGAGAGGAACAAAATTCTGTCCAAACATTGGTAGTTCAGAGCAGCACAGCACACATTGTTCATGTTTCTTGTGTATTTTTGAGTTTGGAAGGCATGTTTTTCTTTCCAATAGATGTTAAAATTTCAAGCAAGTATAAAACACCATGTTTATAAATACTTAAATCTTAATGATTTTTTTCATTGCAATCATTCCTTGGTGTACTAGCTGCATAGTGATAATGGGTAATAAACCAGTGTGTGATGGGAGCTCTCTCCTGGTGTTCACACAGTTGTGAGCAGGTTCTGCCTGCTGGTAGGTTCAGCAAGGAGTGGTATCCTTTTGTATAACCCCCCACCCAGTTACAATGAGCATGCACATGAAGGTCACCTCCTGTCCAAAACACAGAAACTACTGAAAACATCCAGACACCATTTCACTGTAAGATACACAACTAGTTAAGTAGTGTTAGCTCAGAAGTCAAAGCTTTATCTGAAGAGATGCCCAGCTAATACCAGCAGTGGATTTGGGTCTTCCTTCCTGAATGGCACAGTCTCCATTTCTAATCCCCAAACACTGATGTTGTTGCTTTTATTTCTCATTAGTGAAAGGCTACAGGAGGAGTACAAGATTAATGACTGCAGCACAGCCTCACTCAGTACCTACAGCAATGGCAGCTGTTACCTCACACAAAACAATATTTTTCTCTGGACTGCTCATTCAACCTACACCAGCAACAGAGATAAGAACATTTACAGTTTCCCAAATTCCTTAATTTTGTTTCTAGACATTCTTAGTGAATGTATAAAGCATCACTGCTAGGCATGAGACAGAGAGAGAGAGAGAAAGAGAGAGAGAGGAAAAAAACCCTTCACAAAGCTTAAAGATGCACTACAGTCAGATTTAAAAGAAACAGCAAGGGGGTATGGCAACAGGCCATCTCTTTCAAAACAAGCTCTGACTCCTATCCAGACATAGTTTCACAAAGAGTGAAACTGCCAAACAGGTATTGATAACAGAGGAATTCTTTTTACATGCTTATTTTTATTTAAAAATATTAATATCTTCTGCTGAAGAAAACCTGACTGTTAACAGGAACCTTAATGCACCATCCGCACAGAAATAACCATTCACCAACACTGCAGAGACCAGACAGGACAAAAAATAGTTTGACTCATCCAGACAGTAATTCAAAGCAGCAAAACCCATCCAATCCTACCCAAAACCCATCATGCATTTTCCACGCGGAAACTAGACGGCTCCCACAGAGAATATCTTGTTGTCCTAAGCCCTTCTAAAGTTGCACTAGAAAAACCTCTCTTGCACCAAGTCACGCAATATTAATGGAGACATTGCTACACACGTACTTGATTTTGCACAGTTTGTGCACTTACATTGTTGTTAGTGATATAATTTAGTTAGGACCTGACCTGATGAATGATTGAGCAATCTCTGTATGTTCAAACCCGGCAAATGGCTGGGGTTGCCCAGTACCCCTCATGATTAAGCTTGTGCTGTACAGAGTTGTCCTATACCAGGCAAAACACGATGGTTTATAGCAGCTGTGTGAGCTCCAACTGACCTGGATATGGCTTATTCTCTTGATGGAGCCCCAGAAGTGCCTGCTTCAGACTTCTCTGAAGATGTAATCCTGCTCCATTATCACTGGACTCATTTTATGACCTTGTGTGAAGCAACAGGCTGATTCTAAACGTGTGCATGTGACTCTGACTGTTATCCATCACACAGCATCCAGAAGAGATGAGAGCAAGTCACCCATTCTTCATTGGACCAATGTTTCTAATGGGTAATAGACTTTCTGCTAAGTGGAAAGGATGGACTGTGCATTTCTGAACCAAGAGGATTTCTCACATCATAAACATGAAGGGTGAATATTGTTTTACTAGAGGATACAGCTCCCTTTTCTTTTAAATTAGAGATGGGTGAAATAGCTTGGACAACACAGAGTCTAATTTCCTCTGAAGCCTCGAGGTGGCCTTAGAAGAGAATTAGATATAATAAACCAACTGGTTAAAATAACTAGATCCCATTTGAAAACATCAAAGAAACAGAAACACCACATGCCACATTTTTAAAAAACTGGCTGCCTGAACAGTGAAAGGAAAACTGTGTAAGCACCACCTCATATACCAACTATGCACTGATGTGTGTGAAAAAGGATACTCCCATACTCCACCACCATTTCTCCTCAGGCAGTTGTCCGTTCCCTTGCAAAAACCTGGTCTTGTACAGAAAAGGACATCAAAAGTAATCAAAGCCATTTGTAAGAACATTTGGGTTATCTAATTTTGAAAACATATACCTAAATGACACACTCTGCCTGAAGAGGACTGGTATGCTCTACCAACATGCAGGGCTGTTGCCAATATTAGTATTCAGGCTGGTTCAAATTTCCGCATGAAGCTTGATTTTAAGTACATTCGTTTCTGAGCGCCCAAATGGAAACAGTGACTTTTGGAGGGCAGGTTTTCAGTACCCTCATTTTCCAAAGAGCCCTTCAGATGTCTCCTCCTAGACCTCTCTCAGAGTTGCTGTAGGCAGTTTTGGAAAGGTAAAGCATGCTCCTCGTTCGAGTATTTTCTCTCTACCATGGTCCAGAAGGAGTACCATGGTGTAGCTCTCAGCTATTGTAGAGAGTGATTCAAAAATATTTCTTGGCAAAAATTAAGTTTGACAGCATCAGGCTCCAGGCTACAGCCATGTCCACTGCCAGAGAGGGGTAAAAAGCAAAAATGGTTTTAGTGCATCTTTCCACCATCCTCAGCTGCCTCAGCATGAGGATAAACCTTCTCCAACAAGCCTGAGGTGAGCTGACTGATGCCTGCCAGCCCAACCACTCCAACCCACAGCCCTTGCAAGGCCCCTGGGAAGCTGCTGCCTGCCCTGGGCATGCATCAAGGGAAAATGGGTCAGGAGGATGGCTGTGAAGCTGCCTGAGCAGCCCAGGGGCTCCAGCTCAAGATTTTGCCAGTCAGCTTTATTGCAAACATTTGTGGGTCCCAATGAGAGCACTTCAAAACACTAGAGCTCACATTGCAGGCAACAACTGCAGAGCACAGGGCTTATTATTTATTTATTGTTATTTATTGACTGAAAGTGAATTTGTTTCTACAATTTTTACATGGAGGTGGGGCTGAGAGCACGTGTGTTTGTGTCTGTGAGAGAGGGGTGCCTGCATGTTATAAAAAACTATTACTTGCCCCACACAGTGGAAGGAGCTATTTTTCCATCAGGAAAAGAAAGGAGCATGCTCAGCTGGTGCACTGCAAAGCCACAGCACCAGCTCCTGCATGTTGGGTCCATGCTTTTTCAAAACTCAGGAGTCAGTTTTAGTGCTCAAGAAAGCGAGGAGCAAGTAGCACAGATATGTTGTCCAAGCTTCCCTGCCCAGCTCTGCCACCACAATGCATCCTAGCCATGTCCTGCAATAACCTTGTTATCCTAGTCCCTGGGAAGAGACTTCTGTCATTTTCCCATAATTCGATTTCATTTGGTTCATTTGTATGAGCCTTTCTATAGCCTGTCTTACCAAAGCTTAGTCAGGCTCTGTAATCACTGAACCTTTGTGTCTCCTCATGGTGTCTGTCAGATTGAGCAGTGGTGTTATTTCCATTTTTCAGATGCAGAGAGAGGCCCTGCTCCAGGGTCACTCCAGGAGTCTGGACAAACTTGGGAAGAAGTTGGCTCTGGGTACAGGCAGGGGTGCAGGAGAGAGGATCCTGGCACTGTGTCAGGATACATGAAAGCTGACCTGGAGCTGCCAGTGCCACAGCTTCAGGAAAGCTATGTGGGTGCAAGCTAGCACATCCCAAACCCTGATACCTAGAAGGAGAGTCAGCTCCTTTGTCTGGTCCATTTTCAAATCCTATGGACTTGAAATGCCTGAAAGGTCAGTGCTATGTAGAGGGAATATCTGGTAACATCAGCTTTCAGCAGGAGTGACACCTGTCCAAACGAAGATCTCTTAAAAGTCCTAAAATCAGCTTTCAGCAGGAGTGACACCTGTCCAAACGAAGATCTCTTAAAAGTCCTAAAATCTGCAAAATTTTGAGGTTCTGCTCTTGTGTTTGCTAGTCCCCATTTGTCAAATTTATGCCCTCTTTGATTTATTGCAATTTTTAAGTGCAGCAGTACCATCCATGACCATTCAGAAGAAAAGCTAAAAATAAATTTAAGAAAACAACCAAAGTATTGGGGTGTGTGTGCGTCTCTGAAAACCAAGACTCCAACCTTGATCTAAACCAGACTGTTTCTCTCCTTCCCCCCACCCGCCTTGCATTTAAAGAGAACTGGAAGGGAAAAGACTCCATCAGTCTCTGAGTCTGTAAACCTTTCCCCTCCCTAATTTCCGAGACAAGACTTAAAGAAGAACCAGTCTGGAACAGAACATGAAAAACCTTCTGAAAAATGACTAGAGGCCTAATGCTGTCACTGTCCCATGTTTATTTTTCTTTCTTTGATGTCTGATGTCAAAGAGAAAATAATGTCATCTGCTGGAAATTCAAACATGTTTGCATTTTGAGGTAATTAGAATTAATGTCGGAGGGCAAAACTAACACCGAGCCACTCCAGTCTTTCCCATGTGAGGAAAACATTCCATAATGACTTACATTTAATCTGGGAGCTGGCAGACAGTCAGGAGCAGTCCAGATTCAGGCAACAGGGTAATATTTCAAAAGAATTTTCTTTAAAAAAATAAAATAAAATATAAAATAAAGAAAATAAGATAAAATAAGCTACCTATATGTGCTCTAATTTATAAATGACGGCAGCCTGACTGTGCTGCACAAATTCCAGAAGGGTGTAACTCTGTTGAAATTCAATGGCTGACAAGGGTGTAAATCAGTAATGGCAGCCCTGGTTGGAGACCACCACTGCTTCCTAAGTACTCAGCACCCACAATTACAGCCACATTTTCTAAAGAGCTCAAGCCCCCATTCACATTCAAACAAGGGCCAGATTTTTTAAGTGCTTAGCACGCAGTCTCTCCCCATTGTGGCATTAATGGCAACACACTGAGCTCTTTCGGAAAACTGGTCATACATGTTTGTTTTGGACCACATCTTGTCACCCTTATACATGTTGAGTAGCATCTCATTCAGTGAAGAATCCTACTGAGCAATGTCTCTCTGTGTGAGTATTGCTGCAAAAGGATTCTCTCTCAAAAGAAAATTGCAAGATGTTGCTCAATGCCCCACTGGATGAGTATCAGATCCTATGGTTATGATTATTACCAAGCTGTGAAAACTTGGCCGGACCGTAATCAAACTGAACCAAGCAGGTATGGGTTAAAGCTTGGCTCATGAGAAAAAATTTGATCCTCTTAGGGCAAAAAGAAAAAAACCCAAAAAACAAAACCACGTTATTTCTGGGCTGAGGACTTTCATTTGAATTACTCAGCCGTCTTCAGGGGTTAAAAATAGAAAAGCAACCTTTTCCAGTTCAAAGAAAATAAATGGCTACACTTATCTGTGTGGGTAATTAAAACCAGCTGAATTCCAAGAGCTGAAATCTTCCACACAGCTAGTCCTTACTGAGGAGTAGCTTCTTAGCAGCATTTGACATATTAGAAAAAAGTACAATGCAGATTGTTGCAACATTTAAAGGCAGGTTATTGGTGATAAAACTGTGAGACAGACTAAAACATTCAAAAACCAAAAGCAAAAAGCTTTTCCTTTCACGTGGGTTGATTATGAATCTATTGACATCAACTGGGTTAAAAGCAGAACAAATGCTGTATTTTCCCTTCTGCAACTCTGCAGAAGTGTGCACCCTGACCCTTGGCATTGCACAGCTGTTGTGGCAACCTAAATGACTGCAAGCATGGCTAATGCACTCACATGGTGTGCCTTGCACTGCACTTCCACCTCTTCACTTCCCCAACACCCATGGGAACTTCACTGGTTCAACAATTATTTCCCCCTGCACTGTCAGTGAATTTCTCTTTTTCTGCTTTTTCTGACAGGTCATGCAGTCCAACAGATAGGCATGGAAGAGAAATGAGACATGGTCATTTCTGCTGGCTGCCCTGAGTCTCACTCAGCAAACTTGGGCAGAATGACTGTGTGTGAAAAGAAGAGACAGAGTGGTGAAGGAGCTGCTCTCACAGAGCATCCTCCTCAGCTGTCTGTGGCCGTATCATGACTCTCCTCAAGCTTCTTGTCTGTGCAGCTGAAGCCCTTACATGAGTGTAGTTCAGTGTGGTTCCTCTTGTTCTGTTAAGACTACCACAGCATGGAGAATTGTGGTGGAGGTAGGTGGGTATCACATGCTGTCATCCCTTGGGATGCCTTTGCAGCCCCTCCACTGTGCTGTTGCAGAACATCCTTCTATTGACTTCTACTTGACAGCCAGCTAGCAATTGCAAAGGCAACAAACCAACTGAAAGATTCAACAATGTCTTTCTGCATGGAGAATAACATTTTAAAAGCCAGTTTCTCTTCATGTTTCATCAAAGCAGCCTATAGGAAAATGAAATCCCAAACTTTGATTGCAATCCAGGTCATCAGTCTTTTTAAGCCTGCAAAGCTGAAAGTAGATACCTCTTATATTTACAACATATTTTCTTTATTTAGCTGTGGCCAAAAAAAGTAAAGCAATATCATACTGTCCTTTTCAAATTTACATTGGCCCATACAAACAACTCCAAAGACAACTTCCCTAATCTGCAACTGCCTCCCAGGCCTGGACTTAACCAGGCTATTTTCCACATTGACAAGACAAAAGCATCTCTAACAACTCTAAAAGGCTATTCCTTCAAATGTCAAGGCCATGCAAATTCCTGGGCCCTGAGTGCTGCCTACTCATCAGATGTGCTCCAGCCCCAGCCAAGGAGGAGGTTAGAAGGGAGGAGGATGGCCATGGGGTTAATTTCTTGCTGTTTCCTTCAGTTCTGACCTTCTCTGCTGCTTCCCATCTTCCCTATCCAGTTCACCTTCCCCTGTTCTCCTCCCTGTCTTTCCAAACGTGGGGCTGCTTGCTGCGGGCAATATGGATTTATGCAGCTATGGGAAGAGCTGAGCGCTGATCCAGAGCTGAGGAGCGATTGCTTATACATACTAAACCAAGATGGGAGCTCTCCTTTCAGAAGAGCATTTGCCCATTGTCTCTGTCCACCCGTTCTCAGCAAAAGCTGATGACTAGTGGTGGGAAATGGATTGTCAGGAAGCAAGTTCTGACACAGAGGAAAGGCAGCATGGCTCAAAATCTTTTTAATCTGCAAAAATTATTTCCCTCTGCGTGCTTCTTTTCTAAGAACAGCGCTGCTATCACAGCCTGCCTGCTGCTTGGTGCTCTCTCCCTAGCTTGCTACCTCCTCGTGTTCTCCTCTGCTTCTCTCCTTTGTTTCCTCTCTTCTATTCCTTGTGCTTTTTTTCCTCCAGCTCCATTTAATTTAAAGCAGCCAGGGCTTGCACAGCAAGGGTACGGTGAGATTAGCCAGGTTTGGAAAGTTTGCCTTTGCTGTGCACACACACTCTGTTTTCTTCCACTCCCAATGTAGAAAAATATGTCCAAAACTGCTGTGAAGTTCCTCAGTGAAGAGCTGGCACAAAGCTCCCCAGCCAGAGCAGTGCCATGCCTTTGTCTTGCACAGAAACCCACACACAGCTTACAACAAACAGAATGCCAACTGTTAATAAGAATAAAAAATGCCTCCCCACACAAGAGGCTAGCACTTCAGTTAAAGAAAAAAAAAGAGATAAATTAAAAAAGATATCACACAAATCACCAGTCTTTCATTGCTTAATGTAGATATATTGTACCCAAAACTCATTTCACTTCATTTGGTGTGAAGCTGTGGTAAGTCCATTAAAGCTGAAGGAGTTGCATCTGCCTAGAACTGGTGTGAGCCAGATCAAAATCAGATCCATTACATCTACAGCTATAATATCATCACCTTCCATATGGTGCTGCAACTAGGCCGTATGCTGAACTGAATGTTGCCTAAAGTCTGTTCATCCCAAAAGCTCCATCCATCTTAGCCTCTCTTATACCAAGAGAGGTACCCCCCTCTGTCCCACAAAGACACTGCTACTGCCACAGGGCCTCTTAAGAGTTCTGGTGTTACAGATGGTTCACCACCCATCTCCACCTACTTCTGAACACAGATGCTCAGAACAGGCTCTCTGGCAAAAAAATCAGAGCCGAAGTTCCTTGGTAGAGTCTATGTGGCCTTGGTGCTTTGTAAGCTGTACACTGCAAATATGGTCCTTCACTCTTGCTAACTCTCTCCTCACTTTCTCAAGGATTACTCCTCTGAAGTAAAAGGTTTCCAGCTTCTTCCTCTTGTCTATTACAGGTAGTCACTGCGTGGACTTTCTAGTCCTGGTCAGCAACACTATATCTAACTACTTAGGAAATACATCTGTGCCAGCATCCCACCTTTAATTTCATACTTCACTTTCTTTGCATGACTACTCTGGTATCCCATTACTTTACTGAGTATGAGTTTCTTCCAAGTTCCTCCAATCTGAGAGTCTTCATGCCTAATCATAACCTTGCAAGTAGAGTGTTGAAAACAGAAATCTTTGAATGATAAACATGCAAATGTATTTATCTGCTCCAAAATTCTCTTTTACTGTCATTCATCTTTTATATATGGTATCCAACAAGCAGCATTTATTGTTGTTGGCTTATCCTCATGTCACCTCCTATCCTTACTGTCATGGTCCAATTCATTTCTCATTTAGATCTCACCTTCCTTGGGTAAAGGGGTTGGTTGGTTTGTTGTCAGTCTCATGGAGTGAGCTGCCGCAGGTTCCTCTTTAACCACATATCATAACTGACCTTTGATTTCTCCTTCCCTTCACTTTAAAGAAGAGATTGTCATACCTGTCTTCAGTTTAAATGTCTGATCTATTGGGCAGAGGGATTTGCTACTGTTTTTCTTGCACTTTTTCCTCACTGAAATGTCCGCATATTTGTTCTAATCGAGTTCCCCACTTTTAAAATATCAAATCTAAATTGCCAGTGATCAATACCATCCAGTGGAGCAGAACACTCACTGTCTGTATTAACTCCTGCTTTTTCTTTAGGGGTAAACTGAACCTCCCCCAAACTATGCATCAAAAATGAACAGCTTTAAATAGCAGTCATCTGTGGTATTAATCAAGTTTCATCTTAAAACCATCCCAGATGTGCCACTCAACCAGCTTATACTGGTTTCTGTAAGAACACCCACTGTTATTATTGTACCAACAGATTTTGCAACTTCCTTAATTTCTTTTAACACATGAAGGTCTCAAGCTGAGATCATTTGCAGCAATGAGGGTGTGCTAACAGCAGAGGGTTGCATAAATCTGTGCAGCAGTTCCAGTGGACCATGAAGGCTGTAGGTACAGTGGGGATGAGGGCAGGGTTATTTTACAGAGCATTGTGATGCAGCTGACCATTTTCTTTAGCCTGCGTAGCTACAGGAAGCAGGACAGAGGAGCAGCATGTAAACTTGGCCTTACAAAGCTGTATAGGCACATAAACACAGGTTGTATGAACCCAACTGCACTTGCCCAATTCTTTTTTTTTTTTTGACATAGTTTGAGGGACAGGGATTGTGTCAGGAAACCTGTTAGAAAAGGCAAGCGGATGGGCAAACATCCACAGCCATCCTGTACCAAAGCAACGAGGAAAACCGGTGTTTGGCAGCAGATGAGAACCCCATAAAAGAGCTGTCCATCTGGGATGCTTGGGACATTCTGAGCATTTTTCTTTCCAGCACCCTCAGGCAGTGGGAAATTACTACCTCTTGTGTGAGTGGAGGGAAAATAACCAGGTATTCTGTCCATTCTGGCAATGCTTTGGGCGTGTGTTGTGTATTCCAATTCTACCCTGCATGGCCCAAAGGGCATTAGGGCAGTACTCCCCTATGTTACAAGTCCCTACAGATATTTTTTGGCTTCTTTGAGAAAAGCAGTCCCCAAACTGCTCTCTGTAAGATGACCCAACGTTCCCTGGATGCAAAAGTCCAGCTATGTATCATCACACGTTTTGATCTGGTTTTGTATTGGCTTTGCCACACTTCACATTTTGAGATTAACACACTAAAATGCAAATGGTGAAAGTTTGAGGAAGACCCAGTGAAATGACAGACTATGAAGCTGAAAGTCTTTGTACTGCTGCTGTTTTCCAGTCATATCCCTAAAACAAATATCAAAGTCAGACCTATGACATTACAGAAATCCAATAACAGTTTTTTATGCAATGGAAACATTTTTGTAAAGACTTACATTTTATTTGGGAACTGGCTATCTGTTACAACCAGCAACTCAAGTCAAAGCAATAGAGTAATATTTCAAAAATGATGAGAGCAAACCAAATAATCACATGAATAGTATTATTTTGCAAAACATGTGATCCTCAGTAATTTGTGGTTTTTGGTCCCTGGTGCTAAAACTGTGTTGTGTCTTTAATCAAGCTAATTATGCAAAACTCTCTGAAGGTCACAAAAGGTTCAGGCAGAGGCTTTTTGATGCTGAAATGGAGACCAAACAGCCATAGTACATTGTCCTGATTAGAAATGAAGCACTGCTTTCTTCAGACTAATACTGTGTTTGAAATTCCTCTGTGAAATACCGGCACTTATACCTTACATACCCTCAGACTGCTTCGCACCGTGCTGCAAAAATCAAATTACCCTCTCCCCCTCTCTAATGTGAATATGGAAATGAGCCTTCTCTTTCCGTCACCATGCCCTCTGAAAACATTACATTATACTTACAGCATTTATTTATTTTTGGCAGCCAGCCAGAGGAAAAAAAAAAAATCTTCTTTCAAAAATACCCCTCCCTGTGAATCGGATTATGTTGTAATCCGTTCTGGATCTACCCCAGGCCTGCTTGCCTTCTGGGGTAAAATGACAACGTTTTGGATGGTCTGCAGGGCTGAGTGGAGGGGGTGGACCACCAGGAGGCTAAGATACAACCCAGGTTTCTCTCCCACTCCTTAATTTTACAGCCACAGGGAAAAAAATAAAACCCTGTACACAGAGTGGGCTTTGTCCATGTGTGAAACACACGCTCACCCAGGTTGCTGCGGCTCGTGAGGTCACAGCACAGGATGCTGGGGGATGGTTTGGAATGCCGGCAAAGCGGGGATGCCAGCCCTGCCCGGCACGACTGGCATGGGGCATGGAGGGCTTTGGGACCATTTCTACCCCACTAGGGGTGGAAACCATCGGTGCCACACCTCACTGCAGCTCCCGGCACTCCCGAGGAGGTTTGCTGTGGCTCTTCTCCCTTCAGGGCCATGGCTTGTGCTGTTCCGTGGCCATTTTGCGTTGCTCTTGCCCTGCAAGCTGCTACTCCCCTTCATTTTCCTCTTCCTGAGTGGTCTCTGCGGCCACTCCATCTGACTTTGTGGTGAGTTGGGGAGTGCTGGTGTTCTGGAAACCTGATCGCCGTGTCTCCGGCTGCAGAGTAGGGACCAGACCTCTCTTCAACTTAAATTGAGGGCAACGTGATGACAAACTGAAGGGACTTCAGAGAGGAGAAAAAATGAGCCAAGGCTTAGATGTGGGCTGAAGGAAAATGAAGGGAATGGGCTTTGCACATATCTTGGCTGAATGATATCTAATTGGGGTATGATAGTTCTCCATAAGTCTTAGGAGGATATAAACACTTAGGAGGCAAAGGGATTGATTAGGACCAGAGAAGGGAGTATAAGTGGAATTAATGAGATGAAACGGAGAGCAGGAAAATTTATGCTTCAGAGTAACATTTCCTATTAGCGAGACCTACTACAATGTGGGGTAGGATTCCAAGGAGAAGCAATGGAAACCCTGTTGCTTAAGTTATTTCAGAGAAGACTGGACAAAACACTCAAGAACACACTGTCGGGAACAATTCCACAGTGACAGGAGGATGGAAAAGATGACCTAATAGTAGCTCTTTCCATTTCAATTTATACAGTGACCTTATATTAGCGAGTTTTTTTTGAGCTGCCAACCAGTCATCAGTAAGAGAAACACGCTTAAAAGTTCCTTCTGGCATTCCATAACAGTCCCGTATTTCCATACTTCCCAAGTCCTGTCTATTACACATATTCACTGCAGACTTGATGATTTATAGCAGAAACGTCATTCTCCAGTCATCCCAATTTGCTGAGTTACTGCAGGGGCTCTGAACAGCGGTTATCTTGTGTGCCATATCACAGCACAGAACAGTCAGATGATTCAATATTAATTTCCTGGCTTTGAAAAATTGAAAAGTGAAATCTTCAGTGTCATTTTAAAACCATTTCTTTTTCCTATTACCTTTTCTTCACATACTCAGGCAGTTGTGTAGAATAACATTTGGAAAATCTTTGCAAATAGAGTCTTAATAGAAGAAAGGCAGAACAAGGCATTATTCAGTAAAAAGAGAAGGGGTGGAAGGTGATTTGTATTGCAAAGGTTACCATAAGAGAAAGGAAATTCTCACTGGACACTTCTGTATTGTTGAATTTGTTATACATACCATTCTGTATTGCATGAGAGCTATTTTTTTTGATTGTTTTACATCATATACAGGAATGACACGCTCTCATTTCAACAAGGGAGGGCACTAAAGGTTCTCTGAAAGTTTAACCTAATAATCTGAGTTGTGAAGTGATAGCACAGGTTGCCTGGAGAGGTAGAGGATAGAAGTTGAGTCACTTGCTAGAAATGACGTAGATAAAGCCCATCCTGCTTTCGATGAGGATAGATTGGATGCCTGCTTAAGTTCCTTTTCAACCATATTTTATTTTTTTTAGACTGTCTTTCATTGACCTCTCTACAAAGTTTCCAGACATCTATCTGCCAAAATATGTGCAGATGCATATAGGTCAGCTAAATCCAGACAACGGTAGAGTCTAAGGTCAAAACAGATTGTTGAGTTTATCTTTTCAAGTGTTTCTGAACATTGTCCAAACCATGATCTCATATGACTACAGTGCAGAATAACAGGCCTTTTCCCTCTTCTTGACTGTAGCGGAAGGGCAGCTGAAGTTAAGATTGGGAAAGAAGGTTGTAGTTGACCCCCTCGGAAGAGCCGCACGCACCAACTCCCGGTGCAGATGTGAGCACAGCTGCATGACTGAGGGGTGCAAGGAGCCATCCACGGGGCATGCAAAGAGAGAGTCCCAAGGTAGATCTGGTGGCTGCTGCATACCAAATGAATTGCTGGTAGAAGGTGACTGATTTTCACAGACTCATGCTGGTGTATACTAACACTGTTGGGAGACTCATGCTAGTATATACCACAGCTGATGCTGACTTCGTGAGAGTTCTCTGGTCAATGAAAGCAGTTATGTGTTGTCTACTGGCTGGACTGGAAGACAGGAAAGGATTTGATTCAGAGCTAGCTGTGCTACTGACTCATGGTTTACCCTTCAAGTAAGTCATTTGACCTTTTTGTAGTTCAGTCAATATGTCTGAAAAATTGTGCAGGAAGAAGGGAAAAGCACTATTCTTACTGAAAACCACAGACAGAATCTGAGATGAGTTTTCCTAGGGTAAAAAAGTAAGAGACAGTATCAGGATGAGAGTCAGGATCAGAACCTCCCTGGCCTTTTCCACTTAGGACATCTGGTAGTATCATCATTATCACAGCAGAAAATAATTTACTTCAAGTATCACTTCTAGCTCAGAAACCAAAAGGAAATACCTGGTGCCTGTGCCAGGTACACTCAGCTCCTGAATAGACTGAAGAACTATCTGAACAGATTTAATAACTTTTGACTTCTCTACATGGATCATATTTAAAAGGTATAAATAACCAGAGAAAAAACTGGAGCAGAGATGGATTTATATTACTAATATTTTTTTAAAATTTTTTCTGATGGGAAAATGGAAAAAATAGGGACTTAAAAATACCTTTTTTTCCTTGTGTTATGCTTTCTGTCAGATTTTGTACTATAGAGACCTAAAGAACATTTTTTGGCAAAATACCAAGCTAAATACAAAGTGGTGTAAGCTCCTAATAATGGAAAGAAAGTTGTGGTGGGAAAGTGTCTAGAGCAGATTTTGTAGACAGAAGGTCCTCGAATTGGCTGCAGAAACAATTCCTTTTTCAGAATGTCTTCCTCATTTTGAAAATATAAATAGCTCTAATTAAATGCCCCAACCTTTTTCTTTTAGTATGAGTAGGAAGTGGAGTTGTAAAAGATTGATTTTGGCCAGCACTGCCATAAAGTGGTGAAAACAATAATGACCTGCAAGGGAAACTGAAATTCAGTGGGGGCTGAATTTGTGGTTCTGGGTATCTTGAAAATACCTCTGGGTTTGTGAGAAACCTCTACTAGACCTATGAAATCAGAGCCCTTCTGGATTTCAGGAACATTTGAATGAGAGGGAAAGGTCCTCATGCTGAGAACTACCACAGGAATGGTACTACTGAAGGCACATCCAAACATCCAGCACCACTCAATGCACTTCTCCATACTGGGGCTCAAGGGGATAATTGAATCAAACAGGCACTCTGCAATGAGGGAATCATATGCAAAATGCCAGAGGTGGAGTGGGGCTATTGGATTCAGGCACCGTGAATTTTCAGGTCTGAGACAGCCCGGAATCTGCTTCAAGTTTGATATCAGGTGCAATATTGAGACCTGATGGTAGAAACACTTTGACCCGCCTGTAGAAATGTCAGTAGAAGTGTGACGTTAGGACTGTAGCTATCACATTGCTGACCTCTCAGCCGTTTATCAAGGGGCCTGACAAGAGACCTGCCCTATGGAAAAAAATGGTAATATAGTTTTCACGGATCCAATTTTATTTTTTTTTTTCATTTAGGTCTTCTAAACTTGTTTTCAGAAATATCAAGAAGTATCTAGCTCTTTCTTGGTCCAGATACAGGGATTATCAGAGCTTTTACGTTAGTAGGGCCCAGTAACTATGACAGCATTACACAATAGGCGTCATTAGCGGGGAGAAGCTGGAACACGGAGATGGATTTTATCCGTCAGAAGTTTTATTGTTATAAAATGCGATACAGATAGGAATATTTTTATGAGTCCCAGGGATACCACATCTCCATCAGCATCGTGAGAAGAAAAGAAGGCTCTTAACTTTATTTTCAATTAGGTGGTAAAACATGACCAAGAGGCTCTTTGTGGGCTCCGTTGTATTAATCACCATCACTTGAACTGCTGTGTTAAAAGACACAGAGGACATAAAGGACAATAGAGGTCTGGCAAGATTTCAGAGTAAACAAATCTGAACTGAAACCTTAGACTTCTTTGAACTCAGACATGACCTTGTCCTAATCTGGATTTACATCCAGAAATTATCCTCTTGGTTTATACACAGAAAGTCAAAGCTGCACTTCTAGACATGAAACACTGTGAACTTTGGTGCTCTGAAATAGAAGCACATGTCTGTATCACCTGGAAAGTTAAAAATATTTGCAAGTAGAGTTTGATAGGAGTCGTCAGCCTTATAGACATATCTCATCTGAGAGTTCTGAAGTTTCAAAAGTTTTGCTTTCAATCTGTGCAGACACTTCATGTTTAAAATTCCCGTCTCTTATTTCTTGTGTGTAGGAGACAGTTATTTCCCAAATGGCTATTTTTTCTCTTATGATGCAATCTGGAGGGGAATATTTCTCTTTTTCACATGCTTTTACCTTGTTAATAAATTAATCCTGTACATTCATATCATAGTTACATTGTAACTTCAAAGAATTAAAAATTTAGTCATAAAGTGCAAGTGCAACTTGATCGATCACAGTACAGGAGAACATTCCTGAAATTCCCCAAAATTTCTTATTCCTTTCAAGCTTGCTTTTACACCAACATTGCATAAATTACCTTACATTGAAACAAGCAAAAGTAAATGAGCCAAACCCGAATGGATGAAACAAACAACTTTTCTTTTTCCTGTGTGGTCAAAAGCAAGTCAGCTGCATGCTAGTAACAAAGGATGCATGTAATTATGTGTGAGCTAAATATGCCCTGAATTCTTCATGCCCAGCCAGCTTTAGAATAAAGAGAAGAAATAAATGTACCTGCACATGTGACAATGCAGCCTCGCTCTCAGCTTCAAGGCCAAGAATGAAGAATGAAGAGTTTGCCTTCAGAAGATGGAACAGCCAAATTTTCAATTTAGCTCAGGTAATCCGGCATCATATTAATGCTGCCTAAAAGCCAGTGCAATCAGCAGGCCCCAAAATGGCCTGTGCAAGCCAAATCTGATGTCACGTTGTGCTCTGTCATCATGACTCTACACTTCTTATACAACACTGTGGTGCTTGCTCCTCTTTTCATCTACAGAACAGTAGGGAATAACTGAACCAGATGTTGCTGGTGCTTGCACTTTCCTGTTTTTCCTGTTCTCCCTGTGAAAACATTCCTGCCTCTTACCAAGGTAGGATAAGGCAAGCGTATCTAAAAATGTCTCTTTCCCAATTCTGCTTCATCAAGATCCACTAAAGCTTCTCTTCTGTTTGAATTTGTCGTAGTGCATCAAGTTGTCAGATAATTTTTCTAAGTCATCTCTCCAGAAGTCTGTTGAGATAAGGTATTATGCTTCAGAATCATAGTTCTCAACATTATATGCTTGTGTGATTATACATATGATATGCTAGAAAGCTTTTACTCAAAGTTCCTTCTCTTTTAATTACCAAAAAAGGGGCCAAGATGAAAAAGAAATGAGAAAACATGACAGGTAAAGCAGAGGGAAGTAGGCTGGCATGAAATTCTGCTGAATGGAGATGCAATGTTTAGTGGTTTGGGAGATTCTAACCCCTAATATTTAATTTTTTTCATACAAATATCTTGGGATATCTAGGAAAAAATCTTGATTTCTCTTGGCAAATTCAGGAGTGAAGCTAGTAATGTTCTAAGCCACTTCAAAATAAAATAGAATGAAGGAAGGTCAGTCTTTAGGACTAGAAGGCCAGCTTTCTCAACAAGTGGCAAACAGCATTGGTTTGGTGACAGTCTGGCATTTTGCAATCTGCCAGAATTAGAGTGCAATCCTCTTCTGAGTGGAAACTGCAGTGGGGAAGTTCCTGGTTTCTCTTCTTTGGTGTAGAACACCCATTTCTTGCTAGATGATTAAGATCATAGAATTATAGAATGGCTTCTTTTGGAAGGAACCTTAAATTCCAACCCCCTTTGTTCTGGGAAGGAACACCTTCCACCAGACCAGGTAGCTCAGAGCCTCATCCAGCCTGGCCTGGAACTCTTCCAGGGATGGGGCAACCACAACGTCTCTGGGCAACCTGTGCCAGGGCCTCACCATGCTCACAGTGAAGAATTTCTTCCTAATATCAAGCCTAATGTTACTCTCTTTCACTTTAAAACCACTTGCCCCTTGTCCTGTCAATATGTGCTCTTGTAAATAGTCTCTCTCCGTCTCTTTTGTGGGCTCCCTTCAGGTACTGGAAGAGCACAATTAGGGCACTCCAAAACCTTCGCTTTTCCAGGCTGAACAATCCCAATTCTCTCAGCCTTTCCTCATAGGAATGCTGCTCCATCCCTCTGATCACCTTGGTGTCCCTCCTCTGGCCTCCCCGCAACGGGACAATGTCTGTCCTGTGCTGGGGACCCCAGAGCTGGACTCAGCACTCCAGGTGGGGTCTCACAGGGACAGAATAGAGGGGACGAATCACCTCCCTTAATCTGTTGGCCACACTGCTTTTGAAAGATCATGGAAAGATCATCAGCTTCATCCTGTAACTCATCCAGTAGTTAACATGGCCTTTGCTACAGCACATTGCCACTTCAATAGGAGAAATTTATCTCTCCTTCCTTCCTTCCTTCCTTCCTTCCTTCCTTCCTTCCTTCCTTCCTTCCTATTTCTTCCGAATTCCTTCCGAATTCCAAATTCCTTCCGAATTCCTTCCTTCCGAATTCCTTCTGAATTCCTTCCGAATTATTTCCAAATTCCTTCTCCAATTTGAAAAATACTGCCACCTCAGGGATGTGGACGCTGTTCCCTCACATGGAGTAAAACACACTGCAGGACAAAGCAAGCACTTTGAAGCTGAACAGACCTTTGTGCTTTTGAGACACTGACTTGAGTCGTGCTCTCTCTGCACTATCAGTGTCACAGCTAACCTTCTGAGCACTTTTCAGGCAGGCAAAGGTTTAATAAACCATTGAAGCTTTGCTACTAAATGAGTTTCTACCTTTGTCCCTATCCTAGTAAAAAGTCTTCCCTCTCATCTCAAATGGCACTGTTCTGGGCTACAAGTTATTACTCTGATATTTATATAATCAGTGATTGGCATTTTGTCTTAAATTGCACTAACTGTGCATTTCCAGGAGGTTCTCTAAAAGAGAGCCCAACCTTTAAGAATTGTTCCTCGTCTCTGCTCCTAAAACCGAAGCCATCCTCTGCCATCCCACCACTCTCAGCCTTTCCTCAAACTGGGGAAACAGTGCCCCAATATGTCGCCTTGGCAAACAGGAGCAATCAGACTAAAACCTGATATTGGATGGAAGAAATTTTCTGCATGACCTTGGGTGTTAGACATGGGGAGAATAGAAAGGGGAGATTCCTGATTTTCTACACAACCATGTAACTATACTTGGAAGGTCCCAAGAAATCAGACTGGCAAGTTGGGTTGCTTCTAATCACAGTATCACTGCAGTGGGACTTTTAGTCACTTATTAATTACTTCAAAATCACCCTGAAGAATAAATACCAGAAAACCCTGCTGGAGCTTTACAGGTAAACAGAAGAAGAGACAATTTCCAATAAGGTTTAAAAAATTTGTCTGAAACAGCTGTTCAGCTGGCATATCCGGCTGGCAGAATACTACAGCATAAGCTATTGGTACTGATGTGGGTTAGTCTCACTTATGAAAAATCTCAAATCTGTGCCAATAAAAGATTTATCATGCAATGTTATGTCTTCTCCCCCCTCCACTCTGACCAAACAAAGTGAAATCAAAATTAATCAGTGAATTACTTTAACCTCGGTAGCGTTTCTCATTAATTTGTGGTTTCTCATTTCCCAAATCCCCATCACTGCATAAAACTTCCCTTTTACAGACGGTTCACTGTTTACATGATAAACAGACTCCCTGCATTACCCTTCAGGACTTGAATTGCTCAAGCATGAGAGCTTCAGTACATCCCACTTCCTTACCAGCCCCTTGAAAGCTCCTTGATGACAGTGCTTGGTGACCACAACAGGCAGTGAGTATTAATATTGCAGTACAGAGAATTTTCCCCCCACCAATGAAGCATAATAGCATTCAGTTTCTCCAGCTGTTCTTCTCATTCCTGGAAACCTGCTGGAAAAAGCCACTGTGGAGGTAAACGGACTATCTTGGCACAGAGACATCACCCACATCTCAAAAGATCTGATTGAAGGGAACGGGGCTTTTGCCCTGGAACAGGCACTGCTGGGATAAAAAAAATGCTTTAAAGTGTGTGTGTGTTATCTGGAATCTCACCAAAGAGAAGGACATTCCTCTGGGGGTTTTACTGGGACAATTGACTCCCCTCGAGTTTCTGGCGTGGAGGGTGTGCCTGCAAGAAAGGGCTTGGTGCCAGTGCTCACCCTTGCCTTGCCACCCCTGGTCCCCAGTGCCATTGTGGATACACAAAACGATGGTTTGCATCCCACAGGCACAGCCCTGTCCCAAGCTGCAGCCTGCACCCCAAAGCACAGCAACGAACCCAATTACCCATGACCTCCCGCTGGCACAGGGATGTCTGCCAGTGTCAGCAGAGGGTGGATAGTTCTGTCTCTTTTCCTTTCTTAACTATGTAAAACATCTCAGGCAGCAGTCTCAGAAATCAGACTTCCAGCGTACCTGACGTAAGATACATGACTTAGATGATTAGATCTGCTGTGGAAAAGCACAGTCCACCAAGCCAGGACTATGAGGACTTGCTAGAGATAAACCCTACTGAGGCACACATGAGCACCAGGAATGGCCCTACCTCATAAGTCCTGTCTATCCAATAAGCCTCATCAGCTTATAAGTCTTTTAGCAGTGTCCTCCCAGAATCCCTTCTGTGAATCAATTGACAAGGGCCAGGAGAAGAGCGTCAAAATCTACCAGCAACTTTGATTATCCTTGTCATTTTACTGCAGCATAGGATTCAAGCTATCTACAAAATCAGAGGGTTTTATACTGTATTCACAATTTATCAAGTTGATTTTTATGTTCCTCCCAATTAATTAACTAAACAGTAAGAGCCAGGACCCAGTCTCAGATCCAGGGACACCATCTGTCACAACCTGGCTCAGTCCCATTGTGTAAGGTCACCAGTCTGCTGTGAGTGGGCTCAATCCGTGGGGTCCCACCTGCTTCAAACCCAGACATTTCTGAGGCAAACACCCTCTTCCTTGCACTCCCCTGAGCCCCAGAGCTCCTACAACTCCCTTCCAGGTAGGTGAAATCCTGCAGGGCCATCAGCCCCACACCGTGTTGCCCAGGGCTCACGGACACTTCTTGGAAACTCATCTGGGGCTTCGGGGGAGCATTTCCACACTTCCAGCTTAACCCCCCCACCAGGACAACATGATGGGAAAGCAAGGATCAAAGTTGAAGCAGAAGAATGTCTGAACCACAGACATGGTACTCTTAAAAAGGATTTGAAAATCACAGACTTCTGAAAAAGGGCAAAGTCCTGGCTTACTCACCCATTCTGTGGGTGCAAGGGCTGGGATGAGCCCATCCTCGTTTTCCACACACTCTCACACAAGACTCACCCGTGTTCTGCTGCAGTGTCCCCACCAGGAACCCTTGGCCCTTTCCCCTCCACTTTTCTCTGTTAGAAAAGAAAAAGTCCCTTGCAAACATGGAATGTGATCAGGATGGTTAGCCCCAGTGTTGCATCCTGGTGGCTTCTTACAGCTACTGCCTAGAAAGGCCACTAAGCAGGTTTCTGAGGCAGAGCCAACCCAGTGAGCTGCGTAGGTGATAGTTACATGTCAAAATAAAGTCATTCTGTCTGACCCAAATACACACTTAGAGCTCTATGAGAAGGTTCCCTGTTGAGGCACTGCCATGGGGTGCAACGTCACAGAGCAGGAGGTCACTGAAGATAAGGATCCCTCTTACAAGCTGTAGAGCAATGTGCTCACAACACGTTGATTAAAGACTGTCAGGGCAAAGCCCCAGCGTTGCAGAGCTCAAAGGAAGATCTCACTTTGATTTGACTGTATTTAGAGTTTCAGTCATGGGCCACAAACACTACAAGGGTGTGCCTACAGAGAAATGTGTTTTCTGCATTGCACTCAGGGTACTCATTAACTCGTAAGAACAGCATGCGGATCTTCATGCTGGTTTTGACATCATCTGAGTTTCTGCATTTATTTCTGAAATCAGTTAACTGCCTGGAACTGTTCTAGGCAAAAAAAATAATAAAGTTATCAAGAGACTCTAAAGAATGTTCTGTGGTGAGAAATTAAAAGCAAATGTCTCACCTACCTACAGAAAAATAAGTTCTTGAGAGAAAAGCATTTGTCTGCCTTCTTTGTTGCATTGCATTTAAAGATACTTCTGAAATGCGTGTATAACATAATAAGAATGATGTTGAAATGGACATTATGCATACTACACAATAAAACTGTCTTTTAATGAGTTTTTTACCATATCAAGCAAAATGCACAGCCCTTGTGTGTAATCACCTAAACAGGAATTATGGATGTACAAGTCTGTGCATAGGCACATATGCACGTATGTATTTGTTGTAATAAATTTGAAAAGCAAGAATAGAAAATATGAACACGGACATTTAGGATGGATCAAGGAATAGTGGAGGAAATTAGACCTTCCTCAAATTTAAGAAAAGAAATATTTACCAATGTACCCTAAATTCAGAGATTTCACAGAATATTCTGATTAGGAAGGGACCCACAAGGATCATCAAGTCCAAATCTTAAGTGCATAGCCTGAACAGGGATTGAACCCGTGACCTTGGTGTTAATGTGAAATTAAAGGTGAAAGATACAAATATCTTTTAAAAGATATCTATACAAAAGTTGTAAATTGTTTTTTCTGCCTTTACATAAAAGCAAATAGAGATACAAACCGAAGTAATTATAGAATTTAGGTGTCTCAATTTTGGAATGCCAAATTTTACTCACTGTAACAGCACCTAGAATGATGAAAGTGACTTGCTTAGCCCTTAAATAGGCCCTTTGTAGTGTCTCAAGTCCAGCACCCCAAGGACACAGTTGGAAAAGTTAGACAGAGGGCCAGATACGTGAATTATCTAATTTCCATTGATGTAAATGGGGGTTAAATGCCTAAAGAAGGAGTGATGTGTCTCTTTGCTACAACCTAGTTTTTTAATGGATTCAACAGAGACTCAAAACTTGCACCAATGACTTGGAGCTTACAGAATTTTTCAACCAAAATCTCCAACAGCCAATGAATAAATAAAAATACTCTGCTGTCATTCAGCATGACTCTTCTTTTTACATCGGTATAATGCTTTTAGACTTTCCAAAGGTGGCTTAAGCTAAACGACAGTTCTCTCATCTGCTACCTAGGGGAGAGCTGTGTGTGCAGTGTCATGTTTTAATTTAGACAAATTTGGCAATATGTTGACAGGCACAGCACGCTGGAGGGGAAGAGCTGAGGAGAAAATGTCCATGTGGATCCTTGCTTGGGTTAGACAGAATTTGCTTTCAAAGACAGAACGAACTTGGATCAAAATGTAGACTATTCTTCAGCAGCCCACCATGGATTTGAATACATGTTTTGTTGGGATTTTTCCCCTCCGCTGTCAGTCCAGAGGGTCACTTGGACCAATTCTTTTTGCAATCTTTTTGCAATACTTTCAAGGACATAAGAAAAAAAAAATTCCCATGGGTTTTGAAGGTTGAAATGAAGCAGAAACCTATTTCTGCTGGCTGCAACACAAGTACGTAGAGACGGCCCAAAGCGCAAGCTGTGCTTTGTTTTTCCTTGTGACCTTACAATTTGAGCAACCTAGACAGCCTTGCAGGTCATTAGTCTGGCAAGGCTTCTGCTTCAACAGAAGCAGAGGGAGGTGTGACTCATTTCCCAAACACCACTACCTCTGACAGACAAAGACAAATGACTGCCCAGCAAGATACTTGTCTATCAGCTCAGGAATGCCAGGCTTGTGAAGAAAAGCTGATGCCACCTCAGTGCATGCAACAGCCCTCTCATTTTCCCTTATGATGTTCCATCATAAAGTGAAACAAAGACCCAATTCTAAATTTATCAGCAAT
Source organism: Sclerurus mexicanus (assembly GCA_013396755.1). Classification (NCBI taxonomy): domain Eukaryota; kingdom Metazoa; phylum Chordata; class Aves; order Passeriformes; family Furnariidae; genus Sclerurus; species Sclerurus mexicanus. The sequence goes on along the minus strand of VWZF01001604.1, from coordinate 789,413 downwards.
CTACAGTTATCTAGCAGCTAGAGGGAAAGAAGGGAAAGCCTTTACGTACATAAACGGCCATTGAATTTGAATTTCCTCTTTTTTCCTTTCTTTTATTTTTTTTTTTATTTCCATGCAGAAGCATGTTTCTTATTTATCTGAAAACATCCTGTTCAAATTTAAGATTCTTTTTGTGGTTAGTTGCTGTTCATTATTATCTGTTCTCAAACCAGTCAGGATGGAAATCTTTTCTGATGGGTGACCAACAGGGAAAATAAAACAAATGAGGAGAGAAGATGCATGGGCAGTCCTTGCATGGTGTGGTTGATGTTATGATCTGTATGTGAAAAGGGATAGGTTGTGGAAGGTCTACCAGCACTTTGGAGAAAATCAGCTAAAGAGCAGGATGTCTGCCGGGCAAATATATCCATGTGTCCTTTTTAGGCCTGTTGCTCATTACTGCACAGTTTAAAATCTGTGCATCATGAAATAATCTGGGTAACCTGATAGTCTAGCTGTTATGCATCATGTGCTTGTGCCTTTCCTTGAATTCATAGTATAGATTTTTAATCAGACATACATCATAACAGCAGTTCTTTGGCTCCTCCTTCGGAAAATATTTCTACATGTGTATTTCAAGTGATCTTCAACATTTAGTTTAGTAAAGTGTACTAAGCCCAACACCTAAAGTTCAAGTTTCTTGAAGTCTGCAAAAACCTCTTTGTAAATACTGACTACCTACAAACCCAGCCCCAGTCAGTGAGAGCAGCAGAGTATTCTGGCTTTTGTTTCTACATCAGCAATGGTCTCTTTTTGTTCTTCAGAGTATGTAGAGCCCCTTCAGCTCAGAGAGGCTCCCAGTGCATTGTAGAGCATTACCAAGAAAGAATACTGAAAGACTTACACTGCGTTGCCTTTCAGTTTTTGTACATATAAATCAACCTTAGATCATAAAACACAACCTGTAATAACAATCACAAATATTTAATAAATTTCTGACTAGTTTTAAAACCTGTTCAAATACTTTGTACCACCCACAAAAACATTTGTAATAAATTGCAAAGCAGTAAAAATCACATAACACATAATTACTGGCATTATTGTATACTTTTTTTTAGGAGGAGGAGCTGGGTAGAAAGAGGAAGAGGCTGAGTTTAAGGAAAAGAGGAAACTTTTCAGTTGCATTTCCTGAGCTAATTCATAATATGACTTTTTGAATAATAAATTTTAAGCAGTTCTAAATACAGAAAAGGGTTTTTTCAAACAGCTCACAAGTTGTGCTTCTGAATGAGTCATTACAGATCAGTAGGATTCTCTTAAGAGGGGATTTACAGTAAAAGGACCCAAACCTGTTTCCATTGAAATCAATGGCAAACTCCCACTGACTTCAACAGATGATTGACCCAGCAGACTTTCTAGAGTCAGGAATGGAGAAATTAGCAAAGGAGGTAGCTTTTTCTTTTTTCTCTAATAAATCTGGGAGGATTCTTTCAATTCTGTTTTTGCACCTTTCTGCCAATGTTATCATTAAAAACATACAGACACTAAATGCCTGTTTATGTTTGCACTAATGTAAAGATTTGCTCCTGCCTTCTTCTCTACAGCTTGTGGTGAATTTACAGTAGCTGTGTGTTAGTTCATTTTACCAAGGAGTAGGTTACTAGCCACTGTTCTGTTGGGACTCCAGAAAAGAAAAGGAAGCAAGTTCTACCAAGCAAGGAAGAGACCAGCAAAAGAATGGGACACCTCTTTTCAGGTGAAAATATCAGCTTTTGTGCTTAAAACAGGGACTGAGCTGATTGGAACGTAATGTTTGCAAAGCATCAAAAGTGACTTAGAAATATCAATATTTGGCGGGCAGATTGTTGTTGTTGTTGTTGTTGTTGTTGTTTTCTGGTTTTTCATGATTAAAATCTAGCAAGCCTAATTCCCATGGGAAGTCCCAGAAATGTAGGAATTTGCATGCCTCTGAGAAATAAATTCACAGTCTTCTCATTTAGACATTTGAATTAAATCACCTATTCAGTTTTTTTTTTTAAATCTTCTATAAGCTTTACTTATGATTCAGATTCATTGCTTGACAAAACCAGTTATTACTTAATAGATTTCCTGATAATTATTACCTACCAAAGATATTAAAGCCATTCAATTTTTTTTAAGGAACTCAATTAATCTGATCCAAGGTACAATACAGGAGAGATTCAAAACACTGTGAGAATTTATGGGCACACACAGTTAGAGATGGGAACTGGATACAATGGGATGGGAGCTGCAAGTCAGGGCTCAGCGCTTCTGGAATTGGTCTCAAGGTCTCTAACCTGGATTCTGTTTTGCCCAGGGTTTTCTAGGATTTAAACAAACCAGAGTGGATCAAGCTTAATTTGCTAAGTATATATAATGTGTTTTATGCATATATATGCATAAATTTTTACTATCACACAAAATTGGCCTTCACACAGAGACACACATAAATTTGAGATATTTCTTGGAAGGCCGTGTTGCTGGGCAGGTTCTGTTACAAATGGGATCTGGGAAGGCACTGCTAGTACTGTGAGGAGTGTGTAAAAATGACTTGCAGGTCCCAAACGTTCATCTTGACTCTGAGTTCACAAGTGGCATACAGCCCTTGGGGTGTGTGTTACTGAGTGGAACAGAAAAAGGCAGGAAGCAAGACCAGGTACTGAACCTGGTCATGAATGTCGTGGTCCCTGGCAGGTGTCCCAGGATCTCTACGGCTCTCAGAAAGTCTTCCACTAGCTTTGGAGAGTAAACTGACAGCTCATTTGAAGGGAAGCAAACTGTCTTTACTTCCCTAAGATTAAAATGAACTCAGCATGTGGAACTCTCCAGTTTCCTACCTCCTTCTTTTTCCCAACTAGAGCATTTTCATCTTTAAATGAGTGCTGTGAAAAATCCAGTAAAAAAAAGTAAAGCATGCAATTAGAAAACCATTTATTTCAATACTGCTGAAATGCTTTTCCTGTGTCTGATTTAATGTCCTGCAGGTGAAAAAAAAATGCAAGAAAAACAATTTTGGGCATTTCTACTGGCAGTCACAAGATCAAGTAAGACAAATTGTGGATGAAGGGAGTTGGCCTCTGCCAACTGCAGCAGCTGAGTTTGAAAGTTACATTCTTCCACCAAGTATTTTTCCCATTGTTAACATGTGTACCAAGGCATTCGGGGATGATATGCATGCACTGCACACAGACAGTCACGGGATTAAGGAGAGCCACTCACAGGATAAATTAGCCTCAATGTTAATCACATAAACCTGGCATGAAAAGAAATTATAAGTATTGGCCTCAGCATAAGGGTGACATTCATCATTTAATAATAAACATTATATGTATATATGGGACACGTAGATCATTCTGGGATTATCAATGAGCAAGCGGGTGGGTTGACAGCGTGGTGAAACAACATAAAAACCCTCCACTGAATGGTATTAATAAAAACATGGAACCAAATTTTTAACAGACTGAGACAGAGGAAGCAAACTGGAATTTAGTGTACACTTGAGATGCAAGATTAATGCTCCCAGAGCAAAAACATTGAGTCCAAATGTCTAAGCTAGTAAAGGCATATTTAGACACCTAAACTAAAATGGCCAGATCTGTCGTGTCGCTGAGCACCTGCTCTTCCTGGTGAAATCAGTGGGTTTAGCAGTATAGCTCTAGGAACACAGGTCTGAAGTTTGTGAATGTGAAATGGAATAAAAAATGGGGAGAGCAAAAGCTGCATCAGCAGATGCATTAGTCTTTGCCGTAATAGTGTCCTGCAGATGTTACAGAGACGAAACCAATTTTCCACGATAGATGATACATTCAATATATATACAACTAAAGTAATGGGAAACAAAATGAGAAGGGGGGTCACACTCATCTGCTCTTTTGAAGATGGTTTTTTTCCACAGAAAGAGGCAGCTGAACGCAACTGTCGTTTAGTTACATCAAAACAACATAACATGTGTGAGAGAGGGAATCCTGGCACATTAATTGGCAGCGTGGCTGGTGATGTGCTGTGTGTTGGACTCTTATGCCTCTCTTTTTCTCCACCTCCCACCTTCCCTCCATACTTTTCACTTCTTAATAATGAAAGTAAACGCAAGAGAAAGCTTCCAGAGCACAAACAGGCATTGTTCCCCGCATGGTAGATATATGGGGTGGACACAACAGATTTTGTTCCACTGGGTATGGGAAGATGAACAAGCCACTGCAGAGTAAGCCAGCGTGTTGGACTGACAGCACACAAGCTGCTCTATGGTAATAATCCTTTTGCACCCTGCAGGACACTGCAGGACACTGCAGTAAATGCAAAATACCTCACCTCTCAAAGGACTTGGATGCCTAAAGACATTCTATCTTCATGGGTCTAACCCATACTGAAATCCATGGGAATCTGGCACATGAGCCCTTTTGTAAACATTACTAGTTGTCCACCTGCAACTTTATGTACCTAAATTCCTTTGAAAAACCCGGCCTTGGATCTCAGGAAGGCAATGAACCATTTTCATACTCATTCCATTTGAGGCATGTAGCTCATGTAGGCCATTAGGAGAACTATTAACTTGCCTGCCACCGCGGGAGTTCCTGGTCCTTATGGCCTCTGCCGCCGGGGGAAAAGCAGGCGGCTCCTGGGGCAGGGGGAAAGGATCAGCATCCTATTACATTTGGCAATACTGCTCTTCTACATCCACCTGCATTAAGTCTTTCTGCCAAACTATGAGCCCTAGTTTTTTTTCCTGGTCCAGTTACATCTCCCAAAGTGCAGGTGGATGGGTAATATAGTAGACTGGAATTTCCTCAAGTTCAGCTCTGAAATCAATATGCTCCAGTTGTACCTAAAGGGGCCAGATTTCCAAAGTTGAGCAACTCTGGCTTAGGTCGAGGGACTGAAAGTCAGTCCAACAGAAACCTTGGGATGTGAACCTCCTCCTTTCTCAGTAAGACCACTGCTATGGGAGTTGGGGATCCCTGATTCTCGGCGGAGTCAGCTCTCTGTTAATGTTTCCTCTTGCTCTTTTTCCCACATGGCAGCACTGGTGCTTGCCTGTAAACATTCTCTTTCGAGCAGTGGGGAATACCTGGTGAAACTACAGACACCAGCACAGGTGAGATGACTGGCCCACATTGTTCTCAGGCAGTGGGAACTCTCACAGACAGTATTACTGGCTTCAGGGTCTTTGTTCAGGAATGACAAATGAGGAGAGTGGTTGGCACAGGAGTATGCAGAACTCTGAAATTAGTGTGTTTCCTAGTGCAAATTTGCCATGATATTGTGCCTCACCCAGCTCTGACAACGCTCTCTCGGACTAAGACCCCATGCTATATAACATTAATATAATTAAAAATTGTAAATGTTGCATCACAGGTATTAAAACAACTAGCATTTAGCATTTCCACTCTGAGCTAGAACCATAGGACATTGAAAGATGTGAAGTTAAAATTTATTTTTTAGTTTGTATTTTTGCAGCATTAATAAATAAGTTGGTATTGAGTCTTATGCATTTAAACTCCATTATTTACAGTTCCAGTTGAAATCTTTAGATTAAATATGTACAACATAAACAACAACAAAATAATATAATTGCTGAGAAGGTACTAGATCCACTGAAAAAAATCAACTTTCGTAACAAGGATCCTTTAATTTCTCCTTTAAAAATATGAATTAAGCCTGTGCTGTTTTACATATCCCAAAAAAACGACGATGCAAAGAAGTATTGCATAGGTTGTTTGAGCCTGAACCTTACTGCTAAATGCACCTGTGGTCATGAAATGCTTCATTTAATTTCATAGTTTGAGAAGCCTGAGTACAAGGAGATAGTAACTAGTTAAGGGCTTGTAGCCTTTCTTGTTACCAGAGGAATTTTCTCTCTAAGCATTTTGGCACAGATAAGGAAAAAACTCTCCTGTCTCCCTTCTCTTAAGCCTGCACTTTAGCCACACATCCATTCCCTCCCTATCTACGTGAAAACTGGAAGACCACAGTGTCTGGCAAAATATTTAATGATAATAATACTAAAACATTTCCCACTGACTGAAGGAACTACAGAAGTAACATATAGTGTGTGTAGGCCTCTGTCCAGGAATAATAAACTATAGGTTTCAGCCTGATGGTGAAAAAGAGCTCAGATAGCAGTGAAACAAATACATTTATCCTTATAAGACTGAAAGATAGCTGTGCTGGGCCAAATATTAAGTGATAATTACTAGGGATAAGCAAACCCTGCGGAGCTGGAGGTTTTGTAAGCAGCTCAGGCTTTTAATGTGTTTTGGAGTTGGAGTTTTATAAAATCCTAGGCTTAGGGAAAAAGAAAAATTGGAGAGGATTGGAAAACTCATAACTCTTCTTTTTCTGTTCCTAGTCCACCGCTTCTGTTGGAGTAACAGTAATGGTCATATAGGTCCCACAAGGAGAGTGAAAACATGAGTGTTCACCTACAACCTCTAAATCTTGGGCACCTTGCAGGACACAACCTAAAAGTTTTCAAGCCTCTCAGTTTTTAAAACACCCATAAAGATAGTTTGTGTTTCTTTCTCAAGCTCTCAGCTTCTGCAACTAGCTTATTATCTAGGAATCTTTTCCATTATTTTAGGAGAAAGAAAGAAAAGATAAAGAAACTAACCCAAAATCTGGGTTCTGAAAGGGGGGGGTCCTTAGTCATGACTTCTCCACTCAAGAGGTTGCAATGCTGGTTGTGCTACACATCTGGAAGAAACTATGACCCTACCTATAACCATATCAGCCAAACAGTCTCTGAGCCCTTGCTTAGTTTTTTGAGCCCTGAGCAGAGAAGGAAAAAAATAAGAGCAGAAGCACAGAAACTGTGTTGGCAGCAGCAGCTGGGAACAGGGAGTCACTGCTCCACAGATATCCAGCTGCCTCAGCAGACAGCTCCATCGTGCCAGCTGTTTGCCCTCACCCACTGTCACCTAGCGTCACCTCTTCTAATTTGAGGCCACACCTGCAAACCTCACTGCTGCTACTGCAGCTTCACTGCACAGTCGCAAGAGGCGGTGACCTTAAGCTGAAGTGAAGAGGGAAATGGTGTGCAGAGCTATTGAAAATATGTGTATTTTTAAGAGGTAATTTAGACAGCTGCAAAAAATAAGTCACATGGGGAGATACACAGGCCTTTATCCTTCCAAAATCTTTTGCCTTCATTTGCTGTGAAAAAAAAAGCAGCCTGATTCTGCAAGTGGATGCTTTATTCTTTGTCTGTTCAGAGAGAAGAAAATGAAAGAAACCCAGGCTTGTTCTTCTACATACAAGACTTTGCCACTCAGTCTGAAATCCAGGAGAAGCAAAGGCAAAAAGGCAAAGTGCCATGAGATAGCAAAACTTAAGGTATATGGCACTATAAAAAAGTGCAGACTGGCTTTGCCCTGAAGCAGCCAAGCCCCTGTTTTTCAAGGACACTGCTTTCTCAAAGAGCCTAAGCAGAAAGTTTCATACTATTGACATGGCCAGAAACACTTTGCTCAGAGCTGCAGCTGAGGATTTTGGCATCTGCACTCCTTTCAGCTGTGAACATCCCCCATTTGCCCTGCATGCAGTTTATATCCCTGGGCAGCCGTGGCTGCAGTGGCAGAAGCAGCAAGCAGGGTTTGGGCATAATACTTTTACTCCATTTTCCCCACTTGCACTGCTCTCGCTCTGCTCCGTATTCCACCACCCAAAAAGGAATTAGTGACTCCTGAAAATAAACCTCTCGAGGCAGATGAATGTTGCAACTGTCTTGTTATAGTGGGGACAAGCTGCCATTACTTCTCCCATTTAGAAATGAATAAATGTGAGAACCACACTTTATGCCCACAGCAGGATTGGTTCATGGGAGAATGTGAATAGAAGAGCTTTCGAGAAGTTGTGGGGTGCAGTTTTAAGACGTGGATCTACTGATAATATGGTATTTACCCTCTTCATAACTCAGATAGAGGGAAGAGTGTTTGGCCACTGCTAGGAATTCATACATTGTTAATTCAGGACTTCCTTCTCTTCACAGCAGCCCAAATTGGCATTTTGCCCCCTTTAAAAGGAAAACAAACTAATCCTTTTGGAGTTCTGTTCCTCATTTCAAAAGTGTGTGAGTGGGTTTGAAATGAAACAAAATATGTCCACCTCTTCTTAGTAAAGACAAATCACTGGAACTGATTGGAGAAAGAAGTGATTGGAGGGCACATTGCATGAACTCTGCACAGATTGCATGAAACAAACCTCTCTGTGTAAAACAATGCAGCTCAGAGACCAGTGAATTGAGCATAGCCCCCTGGAACACCAGGCCAAATATATCACTATATTATTGCTGTTTTCAAAACAACTGAATGATGCAATCAATGCATTTATCAGAGAGTGCATGTTCAAGTCTGCCAGTCTGAATTTTCCTTCAACTGGTACAAACTGGGTGTAGTAGTGTTTGAATCAATGATCTGATGTCAGCAGAAATGAAATCCAAGTCAGATCTAGAGTCTAGAAATAAACCCTCCACCACCCTGTTTTGTTTTCTTCTCCCCCTGCCCTTCCCCCCTGCCCTGGGCTGAATCTGTGAACTCAGATGAATGGTGTCTTGTCACTGAAAAAACAAGCTGAAATGGCTTCTGCTGAGCTGTGTTAACCTTGGGAACACAGCCATGTAAGCCAAACAGCAATCAAGGAACTTGGAAGCAAAATCCTCCGATCTGAGGTCTTAACAGCACTTGAAAAGAGCTCAAACCATACCAATAATTGTGTACATTGCTCGAGTCTTTCTTTATAGATACAGCAACAAAGATTGAGAGTGAGCTAGAGAAGAGAGTCTGGAGGAGGCACCAGTCTGTTTGCATTATGTAGTCATAGTGCTAGCTGGAGTTGACTTGCAGCATTTGTGAACAGGCTTCTCAGAATAAAGAGCCTCTTTAATGAAGGGATAATGAAATCCTGCCATTTTATTAGCTAGGATAGCAGTAGTGGGGAAGTGATGCTTGCACTGAAGAAAGGTGAGTGTTTTAGAGAAGAACAAGGCAGCATTTATGGATGGAAGCAATATGACTCACTCCAGAGGAAAGCTGGGCTTCCAGATGAGTAGTATTGCATAATCATTAAAGCAGTACAAAGGAAAAATGGATCCAGAATACAGAACCGACTGTAAGGATTAATAAGGCAAAGATTTGTCTCCATATCCTATCCCATGCTTTGGTTGGGAAACACAAGAATAATAGATAATTATCATTATTTTAGGCAGAAGGATACTGTGGAGAGGTATTGGGGTTGGGATGGAACTGGGGAAAGCATTTTGTTTATACCTGAAATCAAGTAGAGGGTAAGTTAGATATGTGAGTTACACAAGTGAGAGTTCTGGTATCCATATGTAACTCTGGAAACAAAAAAAGATTCTCTAATCAGAAACAGCATTATTTGTGAGACATGTGATTTCAGTTTGCAGGAGAAAATACCAAGAGAATCATCTACCCTGGGGAAATGCATGCAAATGTCAATAACACAGGAGCTGTCCAAGGGAAAAATCAGACCAGTGACAGCCATTGGTGTGCAGAACAAGTACGTAGATGCAAGATAAAGGAGCCAATGACTCAGGACACAGCCAGACTGAAAATCGTGGCTCAGAGTACATGCTGTGGGAAGAACATGAAAGACAGAAATTAACATTCTCAGCCACTGAATACAAGTGCAGGGTGTAGCAAATCTTTCGCAGCATACAGACAGTTGAGAAGGAAGAACAGCTTTTGGCAGATGAAGAGATTGGAAGAGCACTGGAGGTGCTGGGATTTAAGGAAAGATTGGGAAAACTAACATTAAGGTTGCTGACAGCATTAGGGTTTACAAAAAAAGCTTAATTTCATTGCCAGATCCTGCAAGATTCACAGAGCAAGTGGAAATCTTGTGCTGACAGAACTGGCAAAAGGCTTATTGCTTTGGAGATAAGGGGTCAAAAAACTATGGTATAGCTTTGGGGAAGTGTTAGAGATGTGAAAAATAGAGATGAAAATAAACATCATTACTGCTACATCCTTCAAGACTTGCAGGGACAAAATAAGGAAGGGTGAAAGACTAAGATTATTTCTGTGGCACATTTAGTTTTGGCTGCATCTGCAGTATCAGATAACTTCAAAATGGCAGTGTCTGAGAAGGTATGTTCAACCCTTTATTTCATGTCTTTCAAAGAAAAGTGAATTGTAACTAGTGTCCCAGGCTCAAGGGACACATTAAGGTCAGGGTTAGGATTTAGGAGAGCCGGGACTGGCCAGTTTCATTTGCTCCTTGACTGTGAGCTCAGCTTGACTAGGAAATTGGTTTCATTATGACAGGTGAGAGCGGCTTGTGGCTGTGGCTGGATCTGTGGCTGTTTCAGAGCAGTGTTTTTATCACACTTGATAAAGACATGTAGAGCTTCGACTTAAGAACGTGGTATTGTCCTTGGAAGGTCAAACCAACAGTCCACCTGGCTCTGAGAACGACCATGGGGAGATGCCTGGAGTGTAAAACACAGTAAACTCATCATACACCACACAGTCAGCCATGAATTTCATTTTCATGGCCTTGTCTAGTCTCACCTCACCTTGAGCACATGTAGGACAGTATCCACAGGTCATCCAGCAAAGGATCCTCTGCCTCAGTTATAGGGTCTGAAAAGTATCAACTTCCTCAGCATTTTGAAACATGCCTCTTCTTGATTTAATTTGATTATCCTAGGTTTGTATTGAATGACACAGAGAACAAATAATCACTATTGATCCTCTCCATTCTGCCAAAGATTTTATAAACCCTTATCATACTCTCTCTGTACATTCTCCTTTACAGAACAGAAATGCCTAACTTAATTATAATGGGCCTTTTATGGCCCATTTCTGTTACATTTTTATTCATAAGCCAACACTCAATATCAAATTAGGTAATAGATCTTCGCCTTTTCAAAAAGAAAGAAAAAGTTAGGTTGGGTTTGCTTTGGAATAAGAGGATAATCTGCTATTGCCAGATCCTATGAGGCTCATCACTGACAGAGGGTCTGCTGCACTTGGAAGCTGCTAAACTGGAATTAAGTCTGGGTTTTGAAGGGAGGTTCTGAAAAAGCTGTCTTTTTTTGCCTGTAAGGTCTGTCTGCATGGGCAGAATCAGATGTGGTTCATGGCTGCCCTTGAGAACAGGCCTAGGTGTTTGTTTTGGAATTCAGAAACCAGAAACAAAAGGGGTAGCATTTGTGATGCATCCAGCAGAGCTTGCAGGGTCAGGAGGAGGACTGGAGTGAGGAGGACCCTATGCCATTGATGCCTTCAGCTTCAGAGGAAGTTCTTACAGATTAATTTTTTATCTCTAAAGCTATATATCATACATAAATAATATAATAAAGCTATATATAATCAATAAACAGAATTGTTCCTGAACACTGAAACCCACTTTTCTATAGTAGGAAACTGCTTGAAACAGGTGATTTGCTTCGGTCAAGCAACTCCAGGACACATTTTGGTAGCTAGGATGTTACAGCTAACACTTCCACTTCTCAGTACAGGTTTTGGTGTGCCAGGGCTCTGAACAGCATGCCACAGTCAGCTGTGGGGAGGAGAAGGAGGAGGAGGAGGCAGTGGACACCTCAGTGTGGGCAGCCTCTGGGCAGCACCACCCCCAGACCCGACGTACACAGACGAAGAAAACCCCTGTCCATGTCAAGCCTGTGCACTTCACAGACCTAAACCCCAAGGCCAGAGCTCCACAGAGTGCCCATTGAGTTTCCAGAGCTCCATCTACCAGGGGAAATAGAGGTGTGTTTGGGCATCTTATGGCAAAGGACAATAAAGAGAGTAAGATAGTGTGCCCTGGAGCAGCAGTTAATTTGTCACTGCCTGAAAACATGGTCTCCCATGACAACTTCAGCAGAACAAACCAGGCACTAGCTAGGATGGACATCTTTTCTCTCTATGGGATGCTCAAGGAGCAGCTGCAGCAGCCAGTTACATAGTTCTCCCTCTAAAGATTAGCCCTGGCAGATATTTCTACTTAGCCAGACGTGCATATGTGCTGCTTTAGGAAAGTTCATCTTCTCCTGGCTGCTCTCCTGCTGCCTTGCCCAAGCACTCACGGGGTGTCCAGTGGCACCACGGCACAGAACAGCAGCACGGCCGGTGTGTTTCTGGCAAGGGTTGGGATTAGGAGGTAGGGAGCTGCTTTTCTTCTTGAATCTTTAAAATTCAAAAAAAAAACAGGTGAAGGATACAGCTTAAAAATGTGAGTTTGCGATGTAAAATAATAACATATTTACAGTGTAAATTATCTTGGATTAATTTTAGTGCCTTCAGGCTAGGGTTTGGGTCAGCTCAAGGGTTGCAATTTAGCACAAGGAAAACTAGAACGAAACATAAGCCTCAATCTCGCAGGTGCTGGTAAAGAAGGATGAAGAAAGTAGTTGTTAGTGTGGAGAAAGGGTGTGTGATTGATTTTTTCTTTCTACCCTCTGACTCAGCTCAGAATGAATACTACAGCTGAGTTTTAAAGAAAGGAAAACCAATAGAGCTAGTTCTAATATCAAGTGTTGGATTTTCAAGTAACTTCTATTTAGTTTTAAGCAACTCTTTCAGGTACTTAGGATTTGTAGGACAAGAAGAGAAGTATAAATTGAGGTTTATTTCTGAGTCTTGAAGTCTTGCTATGATAAAGACAGAGCAATGTAGTTAGCAGGAAGAATTAGTTCACAGCTGACTCCTTTTTTCTCTAGTGGTTTGTGGCTTCTGTTCCAGAATATACGGCTAGGTGTACTGATAGAATTTCTTTCAGAAAAGAAGAAGCAAAATTATTACCCTAGAATCTTACAAATTGTGCCAGAGTTATTCATTCCATAAAATTAAATTTCGGTTTTGTTTCTGTAAGGAAGCAAACCTCCCTTTCAGGGAGGAAACAGGGGAAGAATGTCTCTGAGTAGTTGTATGCTTCTGCCTTGCAAATCATAACAGGTAAGATGAAAGACACAGCTAGCAGGAAAAGATAATTTCAACACTTCAACAACCTGTCTTTTTGGCAGAAGTAAGACAGGGAAGAGGAAGTCTAGAACTTCAGGGACTTTCTTCTGGGAACTAGCCAAGAGGACCAACATGAGGTAAGTAGCCTCCAGATCAAATAGCCTATGATTAATTTTATGGTTCACATGAGTTGCAGATTGTTTAGTCCTAGTCTGTTTTAATCTAGTCACACCTGATGAGGCATCAGGAATTAGTCATAACTTCTTTTCCCCTACTAACTTCATGCAACATCTTACCCTCTTAGTGGCTGTAAGAGTCACGAACAAATGTAGCTCCAGAGTTTTCATTGCCTAAACCCTACCCTGAAGGAGAGGCCTGAAGCCCATGACAGAACTATGCTTATCACAGAATGGGTAAGGTTGGAAGGGACCACAGTGAGTCATCTGTCCAACCTCCCTGCTCCAGCAGGGTCAATATAGAGCACATGGCACAGGGTTGCATCCAGACAGTTCATGAATATCTCCATTGAGGGAGACTCCACAACCCCTCTGGGCAATCTGTTCAGTGCTTGGTCATCTGCACAGTAAAGAAGTTCTTCTTCATGTTCAGGTGGAACTTCCTATGCATCTTTTTCTACCCATTGCCTCTTGTCCTGTTGCTTGGCATCGCTGAGAGGAGCCTGGCCCTGACCTCCTGACACCCTTCCATGTGTATGACTTATACACACTGTTTTGAACCCCTCTTAGTCTTTTCTCCAGGCTAAACAGGCCCAGCTCCCTCAGCCTGTCACCATAAGGGAGATGCTTCAGTCCCTAATCATCTTTGTTGCCCTCCTTTGGATCCATGTCTCTCTTGTACTGAGGAGCCCAGAGCTGTACACAGCACTCCAGGTGATCCTCCCCAGGGCTCCGTAGAGGGGCAGGGTCACCTCCCTGACCTGCTGGCAATGCTCTTCCTAATGCAGCCCAGGATCCCCTGGGCCTTCTTGGCCACAAGGACACGCTGCTGGATCATGGATACCACGACCCCCAGGTCTTTCTCTGCAGAGCTGCTTTCCAGTAGGTCAGCCTCCAGCCTGTCCTGGTGCATGGGGTTGGACTTCCCCATGTTCAGAACACTGCACTTGCCTTTGCTGAACATTGTGAGGTTCCTCTGCCCAACCCTCCAGCCTTTCCAGGTCTTACTGAATGTCAGCACAGCACTCTGGGGTGTCAGCCACTGCTCCCAGTTCTGTGTTCTGAGGACACACTCTACCCCTTCATGCAAGTCACTGATGAACATGTTAAACAACACTGAACAAAATGGGAGTCACTACTGAAGAGGATACAAAGGATGGCAAACAATTTTTTTTAAGCAAACCTAATCCATAAAACGGGCATTTTTCTCTGGAGTTGTTCCCAGCATAATAAGCCTAATTAAATTAACAGCAGGCTGCCCGTGCCCTGAGAACAAGCTGCACCTGCAGTGTCATTGCTGATCCCCCAAGGCCAGCGCTGAGGCAGACTGAGAAGTGCCCATTCCTCTGCTGCCAGCAGTAGTAAGCTGATTTGCTTGATGTTAGTGTCACTAATCCACAAGTCCATGTGTGGCAGGAATGGTCTGGAGCTGTGTGTCTCACATCTTCCTCTCTTGGGAAAGAGAAGGTCAAAGTCCCCCAGTCCCATATGCTTTTCCTCCAAAAAATCAACACTACATGCACCTTTCTCTTTTTGTCTCAGTTCCCTGTTTCCAAGGCTAAGCTGATAAATATTCAGTGTGCTTTGTTAACACTTCCTTCTGGGTTGATAATCTCCAAACTGCAAGAGATACAAAAAGTGATAATGAGAACCCAAACATAGCTGGAGAGCTTCCACAGCTGCCACAGTGCCAGAAGTCTTCATGCAAGCCTTCCAGCTTGAACCTCACCTGTATGAAGATGGGTATTTATCTTCATGTTTTATAAGGAGAAAAAAAAATAATATTTTGGAGCTTACTTTTTTTCCTTTGTTTGATTTTGAACCTACCTGACAGATAGCAAAACTTTCTGTTAATTTTGGGAAAGTAGAACTTCCTGTAAAGTTGAGCCACAGAATTTCTTACTTTCTGAATCTTCTTGTAAGCCTTAACTAAATTCTAACAACTCAGAACGACTTGTGTTCAAACCCAAATCACAAGGTGTCCTTCCCCCTTGCCAGCATAGGGAAACTGCTCAGCTAGGTTGAGCACTGAGAGTAGCATGGGCTGAGTATTTTAGGTTGTTATTACCTAGCAGGTCCTGTTACAGGACTGAAGATTAGCCCTGGCCAAAGACCAAATACTAAAGAAGTTACCAGAAGAGTCCTTACCTGTTCTTGGCCTCTACACTAACATTCAGACAACAGTAGCATTTGGAATAAGGAAAGTTTCTGAGCAGGAGACACTACGAGAAAATATTTTATTATTATTTTTTAGACTCTACAAATGAAGGGCGATGGGAGCTCAGCAAGAGCATGTACTCTATTATACTTGGCCACTTGGAAATTGTGTAGATTTGGTCTAAGTTTCTGAAGACAAACTGTTTTTCTGTAGATTGCAAGGCTGAAGAGGATTGTTTCTGTGTAGGTAGTAGAACAAGGATCATGTCGTCATCAGGTATTTCAGGTTAGATTTTCCAGTACTTTGAGATCTGAAGAATACAGAACCACCTGCCCAGGCTGCCTCTACATATTGTATGTGCTTTCAGCCTTAGAAGATTCTTGTTCCGGATCTTTTCCTTGCCTCATTGAAGAGGAAGTGATTCAGTTGTAAAGCTAATTCATCAGTTCCTCATTTTCTATACCCAGATATACTCATATTTATAACCCACTGACTTATTACAGCCACAAAACTAAGCTCTCCTGCCAGCTAGTTTCAGTTGCATTTCTAATCATAATAATATCAGAAATTATCATTACTCACTCAGACTTGCTGTCATGAGTGGACTAGCATGGAAATTTCCAGCAGTGAGCCATTATTTTTCAGTTTCTGATGTTATCTACATCAAATCTAACCAGTGATATCTCCTCATTGTACCACAGACTAAAGACATTTTCTTAATTCAGGATATGATATTGGTTTTCAGGTTACATTAAAAGTTAGGGCTGGGGTTCAGATTACTTTTGGGACAGCAAGGACTAAAGAAGTAGTTTTATTGTTGGGTACTGCATGACCTGTAGGACTAGCAGCTAGACTAACAGAGACAAATAGCTTGTGATTAATTCTCCTGCTTTGAGGGGTCTCTGGACTATTAACCCTAATTTTAAGGTTAGGGTTCAGAAGATCTAGGTCATCAGAGCCAGATTTATTGCTGGATTCTGGAAAGCCCAGAGGGCTAGACTGATGGCTTGAACAAGAATGAGCAAATGATTTGTGGTTCGGGGCAGTTAGGCGTCAGCAGGCCATGGGAATAATGTAGCAAACGATTCGCACAGATGCCAATTTTGGCCTCAGCAAAGATTTGGACTGGTAGCAAGCAAATGATAAGTTAAAGTGTCTTTTACATGTAATTAACCTATCACCAAGAAAGGTTTCTATGAATGTATTAGATCAACAAATTAATCAAACTTCCAGTCTGTTGGAAATACAACACTGTTAGGTAAGAAATATAAGACTGGATTAATTTATCAGTTCACTAATTCTTATTCAGTGCAAATTTTCAGGAAGAAACAAATACATTCATATACACAAAACCATATTACAATGCAAAACTGGATGTCACTAACAGGCCAACCCAATAATACCAGGTCAGCACAAATCATGCAACTAAATCAGATTTTTTTCTCAATATGAGACAGGAACAAGAATAATTACTTTGGTCAATATTGTCCATCACAAAAAGCCACATTTCAAAAAGGCACAAAACCATCTGAAGCCAGAGATTACTTTCCATGCGCAGCTCAAATTGTAGTCATGATAAAGTCACTAACAATAGTTCTACAAATGGCATTAACCATTGCAGCCAAAAACCAGCACAAAATAAACCAGTGATCTACTGATCAGGAGAAAGCCTTCAAAGGAAGGTGGAACGATGCTTCACAGTAGAATCCTGAAAAGATTTCCACTATCCCAGTAAGGTAGTGGGTTGCTACCAAAATTGCTTTGGGCAAAAGTGTTCAGTGTCCTTGATGTCAGCGTTGGCTTGAGGTGCTGAACCAGTCCCCTGGCTATTTTCCATCCCATTTGGCATCTATCATTAGTCTCAATACTATTGTCACAAAAGTAGCTACCCCAGTTTTCTGGGAACTCAACCTGTCACTAACTAGAGGGGCTCAGGTTCACCAAGTGTGTAGTTCACCACAGTCTTGTGGGCAGCAGCCAAAGGTGACAAGAACAGCCTGTTCCCATAATTACATGGTAAGGTCACGACCAATTCCTAAGCAAGTACTAAGAGTTTAATGTATCTGAGCGCAGACAAGAGGAAGCCAGACATCTTTTGATCTCTGAGAGGTACTGGTCAGACCTGGGATAAAGAGAGATAGATGCAATGCCTGGGCTAGGAGATAAAAGGGGAAATCCACTGATTTACTTGTATGGCACTTTGGTTTTCTGGCCTTTGCTTCCTCTAAGCTCTGCCTTAGACAATTAACATGCAATAATACCACATAGGGGTGGTCCCAAATGGGTCTGGAAAAAGAGTAAGAATACCCTAAAGTGCCTCAGTCTGTGGGGTAGAGAAGACAGCAGCTCTGAGGTGGGGTATTTCACTTGTGTTCCCTCAAGACAATTGCAAGAAAGAGGAGGGAAATGGGCAATTCAACATTTTCTCTCATTTTCCTGCATTCTTTTGTTTTTCTTCCCTCCTGGAAAAGTTCTCCCCTTCTCTGACAGACACTGGAAATGAGAGCATTCAGTGTGAGCCCATGGTGGCCCAGAAGACAACAGGACCAAAGGCTGCGGTTAGTCTGAAGATCTATCTGTTCATGCAGCTACCAGATGGGGAATAGCTATGATGGCTATGCCAGAGGAGTTAGCACAGGTAGAAGGTGCAAGGGCAGGAGACAGTGGGGAACAGACACCCTAGGGCTTTGGGAATAGAAAAACAGAGAAATAGTAGGAAATGATGGTAGGAACTATCAATCAAAGGTTGGGAATGTAGGGGAGAGGTAGCCTAGACAGGCTCTGATGTGCTAGCATTTGAAGCTGTAAGGCAAAAGATATTTACTTTTTGGATCTATGTTCATTATTCTTGAGACGGGGGCTCTCAAGATGGGGTGAAAAGGTCTGCAAAGGCAATAAAAAGGGAGTGGTAGAAATAAGTAAAGGAGGAACAGGGACAATGTTATGCACCTTGAGGAAGTCTGCAGAGCTGGCAGCTCAGCATTGCTTTGAGCACTGGATAGAGCCACACTGAAGACTGAAGAACAAACCACCATGAGAATGAGCTCCTTGGAATTCAAAGGTGCTATCAGTTCACCTGTCAGTGCTGGCTGGACGTGAAATTCCAGTGCAAACAGTCACGGGAGGAACCACTGCCCACTACACTCAAACAAATAGTAAATCTGGTAAATGTTCAGAGCAGGAGACTGAGGCTGACAAAAGTTGTGGACTGGTTTCCATCTAAGGAATGATTAAATACAGCAAGACCCTTCAGCTTAGGGGACAATATAATAGATGTCTGCGAAATCACAAGTGGCATAAACATGACAAATAGGAAACAACTACACACTATTTCTGGTATACGAGCCAGAGGGCATTAAATGGAAAGCAGGAAGCATTTTTCAAGCAAATGAAAAGGTAGCTTTTAACTTTCTTAACTCACAGTAAAGCCAGGATGTTGTGGGATACCACAAGTTAACTTGCATTTAAAAATTCATGAACGAATTCACAGAAGAAAAATCCATCAGAGCTATTAAAAACAAAGGCCCCATCTCTGGCTCAGGAATTGCCCGAGCCACAAATTCCTGGAACCTGAAGAGTATTTTGAGGAAGTCTCACTACATTTCCCTCTTCCCACAGCCTTCTTCAGACATCTGGCCTTGACCATCCTCAGAAATTAGATACTGGGTTATGGATACCTTCAAGTTTAACCCAGTCCATTGTTGTGGGCAAATGCAAGACAGAAGTAGAGAAAAAACATGAATATTGCTATGGGATGAGAGCAGAAAGTGCATGTGTAACAGTAAATGGAACCAAGCCCAGTATTTGGAAATGCAGAGCTTTAGCCATCGCTGGAAATAAGATACGCCAGTACACTCAAACAACCATGAAAACACCACCAACAATAAAGGGAGGTTAGATAGGATGGAAGCAGGTCCTTCACTAGCGGCAATAATTCAACCACATAGTGGGAGTTTAATTTCAAAACCAATATATTTGAACATCTGTGAGACTTATGACGCTGTAATGGGCTGGCAAGACAAGATTCCTTGTCTCTTCTGTGACTTATGTGCTTGTAATGTCTGGCCTCAGAAAATCAGCAAGTACTGGCACAAAGAACATGGCAACAACAAACGTAGTTTAAAGGGAACATGTAGCAACCCGCACGGAGGTTGTAGGGAGGAATCCAGGCTGCTGCTGCTCAGAGGGAAAGACAGCAGCAGGAAAGTCAGTATGCACTGGAGGGATGCTGAATACAGCTGTGGTACAGCCTTTGTGCTCAGCTCTCCTCTTCCAGAAGCTTCTCAGTAGACTTGTGGTACTCACAAAGTTCATCCCAGTTCCTAGGCTGACGCATACACACGTAGTTCATATCAGTGAGTTCTTTTGCCCTTGGTTTTCTTTAGCTTAGAGAACTCTTCCTTGAAATCCAGTAGTGTCTGCTCTCCTTCTCACTGCCCCTGTACCTTCACATCTCTTCACATGTATTTATAGAGATTAACAATTTACTGCCTCAGCCTTTTTTTTTCCTACCAGACAAAGCAGGCGAAGCTGTTTTTGTTTTCTCCCAAAAGGTAGATGGAGGTTCTCGTTTAAATTCATTTTTCTTTACCATACACGGCCAGAACTGTACACGGTATGCTCATCTTGGATCTCACCTGTGACTTGTAAAATAGTATTAATTCTTGTCTATCTTAATTTAAGATGTCTTTGACATAGTTTAAGGGTTTCATTTGCTTCTTCCTGGGCTCCTTCAAATGACATGAACATTTGTTGTCACCATGTAATCCAAAACCCCAGGCCTTTTTCCTCCTCATGCATTGGGAAGTTGATGAGTTCTTAGCCTGGAGCAGAAATTTCTGGCTTTAGCTCTTCATGTGCCTGGTCTCACAAACAGTCCAGTCCTGAGTGTCATACCATTCTTTGCATAAGAGATTTGGATCTCTCCTTTTTTGACAGTGCTTTCCACCTTGAAGTCAAGCGCAGATTTTGTCAGCATACAATTAATTCTGAGCCAGCACCATTAATAAAAATATTCAAATAGGTAAGGGCCAAAACAATCATTGCAAATGCCCCCGTGTGCTCCCTTCCCATCAGGGAGTAGCAGCCATTCCTGTGTACCCTTTTACCCACCTTGAAGTTCCAATGTTAAGCCCTGTCTATCCCTTCTTAATTCATATACAACGTAGAAGAAATCTTCAGTGAAACACACACAGACAAAAATCCACCAAATATCAAACATGCATATAAGGTTATCCTGGTATGATAAAACAGGATGTACCCCAGCTGCAATTTAGTTCTTTTAGCCATTATTTCCAATTGTCCTTATCTTTTAAATATAGATTAAACTGCTGCATAATAGGGAGGTTAGCCTAGAAGGCAAGAAAATTCCCCAAATCAGATTTCCTTCCTTTCAGCAGCACTAAACTTGTGTTTTCATTTTACTAGAAATATTAAATATAATTTCATAGGTAATGTGTTATTTACTCATTAGTTAACTGGTACTAGCTTTTTCATACATTTATTAAATTACTTCATCTGTGGCCTGCAATTTCATGTGCCAGCATTCAGAAGTGGAGATTGTCCACTCTCCTCACTTGATTGTAGCAAGGATTTTGAATTTTGCTTCACATCGCTTTGGTTTCTCCAGGTCCTCTCTCCTGCTTGTCAACCTGCCCATCACTACCCATATTTGAAAAGTGAGGTAAAGTACTCCCTTACTTTTTTTGTTGTTGTTGTGTTATACTTTGAGAATAAAACCCTGCCATACCCTTAGTTTATATAGCATTGCAATTTCATCTCCTTTATTCTCTTGTTCTCTGTTTATTTCTTTAGCCAAAGAACTTCTTGCTGCTTGCTTTAATTTTCTTTTCAAAGATCAGCTTTGTCTGATTCCTGGCAGTTCTCACTTTCCCTGTATACTTTCTGACATCCAAGACATAGGTTTCTTTGCTGGTCAATCCTTTTTTCCATCCCTTGTAAGCTCCCTGCTTAGTCTTAATATCCCTTTCGAGATGGTTATTCATTCACTTGGAGTTGGGGCCCTCTTGGTAAGTCTTTTCCACCCACCTTGTTGGGATCCAAATTACAGAAAGTTTTTTACTTTTGACTTGAGAAATTCCAAACTTCCCCCACATTCAAATCCCCGTATTTTTCGTGCCAGTTGATTTCACTAACCAGCTCACTTAAAATTTATCATATGGATATTTCAGGGTATATAATGTTACATAGTCCTGTATGTGTTAAAAACACAAGCACCACTAACTTCAGTTGCAGCTGTGAATGCTCAGCACTTCTGCAAACCAGACCCTGGGGTCTCCCGTCAGGACCCCAGAAATGAGGAAAACACAATTAGTGGCCACCTGTGGAAAAGTGTGATGCCTGGCAAAGCACAGGGACTGAATGGTAATGGGAAGGGGAGAGAATTCAACTGTGTGAGCCAGTATTCAATGAGTGTAGCTGTATGACTTGCTCTTTTTCTTCCTGCAGCCACCTTGTTCCATCACTGCACATCTCACTGGGTTCTGCAGCAAATGAGGAAATAGTATTAAAGACAGTATCTTGCCCCAGTACTCATTCCTGATTCACTCCCAAAGCAGGTCAGTGTATAAATGGCCTGTGGAGAAAAAATACGCAATAAAACAACAACCACACCCCCTCCAGTATGCTTGCAATGAAAGACAGTATCAGAGAGCAAATGTATGGGATGGGGCAGGGAACCATAGTAATGATTGTAAAGTTCAGAGTGCTTGGGAAATTTTAAAATTTCCAGGTGCTTAAATGAAACTTTAATAGTACTATCAATATGTATTTTTCTGTTCTTATTTTTATGTTTTGGGTTTTTTTTGAGCGCAAAGTGAAAAAACAGAAGTTACATCATCAAATCATTTCTAAGTGCTGCACTGTCAACCGTATGAATTTTCCACACAGGTCAAAGTAATCTAATTTCATGGAGTAGCTTATAGCAATAGGTTGCTGACCTCTTTATTGGCAACACTGGAGTGGGATGACACACACTCTGCTAGTATTTAAACAGACTTTTGCTGACGGCAGAGGAACTGTAAGTGGACCTAAATATCACATGTACTATTCCATGTTCCTCAGCTATTTGTCTATGCCATGTCAGCATTACCCCTCCTGTCTAACCTTCTCTGACACAGCTTTGCCTTCATTAATCTCTTCCCTGCTGCCGCCTCAGGATCCAAATTTCATCTTTCTCATGAAACCTTTCCACTCGCTGCTCTCAGCAAATCTCTCTCGTTGCCTAACAAATCTGAGTCCTCTGGGTGCTTGTGCTCAGTCCCTTTTCTTCTCCCAAACCTAGTCTTATTGTCCAGACAGCCTCAATTCCCATTTTACATTGTAGCTCCTCATCTATTCATTCTTGCTGCCTCTATGGCACCAAGCCCCTGGGCAACTGCCCCTGACCACCCACCCTTCCTTGTTGCCATATGTCCCTTTCCCATGTTCCAACACATAGGATGTGTGTCCTTGTCATTTGCCCTCAAATATTTACTCAGCTAGTTGCAGGATTTTTCTGCTTCATGATCTAGTCAATCTCTCTCTCCCTCCCTCCCTTCCCCTCTTTCTTCCCCTGCCCAGATATATTCTAATTCTGTTTTCCTTTTCCAGCCAGGTTCATCCATCTTCTCATCCACTATCATTTTCCTTCTTTTTCCTGTTGGTTCCTGCAGTCTTCTCATCATTCTTCCACCTGAAGCATTGTCCCTTTCCCCAGACACTTTATTTCAAGAACTTCTTTTGACAGTAACTATGAGAGATCAATTTACACACCTGGGAACAAAAGATTTCTTTTAATCAATTTTAGGTGTTTTTCTTCATGCCTAGTATATGTCCCAATTTTCAGATAATGTTGGGATGCTTGGTGTTAGATAAATGTACATCAAACCCTCTACTTTTCTCTTAAATGTATCTTCCCTTTCTTTCTTCCTCCATTCACTCAGAATGGAAATAGCTCAGCCTCTTAGCTGGAAAAAAGTATTTTTACTTCTCTTACATGACTCAATACAGTGAAATAATCTTGAATGGAATATAAGGAATGGAAAGTTGGACATCTAAATATATAGATAAACTAAGGCATTGGAGAAAAAGAGAGGAAAATATTTTGCATGGACAATTTACAAACCCAAAGCACACGCACCACGGACTGCTGCTCCATGGATACACCTGAACTGACAGAGGGCTGGTTTCTTTGATAACTCCATGTTTTAAATCAAACAGGTTACCTCATACCAGTTTCTAACACCTTTTAAGATATGTTTTATTTTCACATGGGATGCCTTGCAAGTGCTGTCACACTAACTAGGGTGAGATATGACAGACTGCAGCATTACTCAGTCTCATTCATACTTGCTAGGCAGAATTAGCTTCAGCAGTGCCACAACCTATGCTTGATTTAGTGCCTCTCCCAGACAAAGAGTTTCCCCTTATGTACGATCTGCCTGTTTTGGCTTCCCATTTAGTAGGAGTCGGTTTGAGGAACACCAGCTTTGGAGCTAGCATGAAAAGGGAAAAAACAAACAAACAAAAAAACCCAAACCACAAAACACCCAAAACTTGTTTAAGTGTGAGGTAACAAACCTACCGACCATAAGCACTGCATACTGTGAAACGACACCATTCCAGCAGAATGTTGCTTCTGCAGGATTCTGCCATGTCCTAATGAAGACAATCTGCCAGAGAACAAAGATTAGCCACGTCCAAGACCTCGACGGGTCAATTCAATCAAGCAAATTCAAAGGCATGTTGGGTGGGTAATTTTGGAGCAGACTATTACTATCACTAATGTAAGCCACACGGCAATATTTCACTTCCAGCGCTTTCATCTGGTGATAAAACAATGTTTCAGGACTATAACACCAGGACAGACAAAAGAACAAAAGCAAAAGTGTCTCCATCATGCATACACACACTTGCATGCTGAATGCTGTAGCTGTGAGAGTTGTTTCACAGAGTTAAAACTATGGGTGAGGGGAGCTTTCTTTCCTAATCACCTTATTTAGGAGTTAAAATTGTCATCCTGTTCTGAATATATAACTAACTTAGTAACTTGAAACCTTGAGCTCTAAGTACCCTTGGATGGAGACCAAGAAGCCTGAACACTATATCCACGCAGCTCTGATTAGCTAGCTCCATGCCTGTGCTGAGAACGAGGCATGCTTCAAAACAATTTGTAATGGCTCTTTCACTGCTGTGCTCCAACATAGGTTAACCACCTGAGAGGTAAAGAGTGCCAGACTGCACTACAAATTTTTATTCAGAAGCAGTGGCGAAGTGGAGGCTTGGTTTTTCTGGTTGGCTTAGCCAAAGACCTGGGAAATGCATCAGGAGGAGCCACCTTCAACCTGGTTTCCAAACATGCCTCCACCCCTTAGAAGTGGAGTTAATCAAAACAGGCCCAAAGTTTGTTTGCAAGGTTTTTGAACCTTAACAAAACCATTTTCTCAACAGACCATCCCAGTCTGAGTTTTGAGTGCATAATGAAAACTGAAACCAGGACAGTGCTTGGTGGTTTGGGGTTTGACGGAGAGTGTTTCACATGGCCCTAGTTATTTGGCTAAGGAAATACAGTATGGCTGTGTCTACAAAAGAGAACTAAATCCCTGAAAACTGGATTGGTAAAATAGCAACAGTGTTATTAGAAAAAGCAGAATGTGAAATGACAGCCTAAGTATTTTTGTGGTGTTTTTGCAAAAAGCCTGCACTTAGAATGGATTTGGCACCGTTTCAACTGCACTATCCTTTAATTGCTCAGCCCACAGCTTTCATCACAACTACCTGAAAATCTGGCTTTTGGATGAATGGTAAGATCTTCCAAGAACCCAGGGTAACTGTGGAAGAACAGTCAGTACTCCTGGGAAAGAAACAAATGTCTGATAGGTCTGCTAAAGCTTCAGGAAGGAAGTGGACCTTTGCTACAATGGCCCATATGCTTCTCTAGCAGCCAGCCCTGCACAGTGTAGGTGAATGGTGCTCATGAACTGAAGAACAGCTTTTGTCCACAAATAGTAACTGACAGGAAAACAGAGCATCAATTCTTATGTCTGAAATTAAACATAAACTAAAAAAGGCCATTTTTTCAGAGTCTGAAACAAACCCTTGTACCTGGCATCGCAGCAGAGATCATCCTGAGAAAGGGCTCCAGCTGTTGCTTTCTATAGTTTTTGACAAGACACAATGAGGCCAATGGACAACATTGGCCCCAATTATTTTGGATTCAGGCTGTTCTCATAGATGAAAAAAAAAACAAGAAAAGGTGTATTCCATTCTCTAATATCTGTTATGTTTTGTTCCGAGTCCAGATTTATAAGGTACATTGAAGTGGCGCCTCCCTTCACCGTTAGTTTGGGAGGCATACTGAAATTATATTGATCAAAAGGCTGACAAAAACAATTTGGCCACAAGCAGCAAACAAAGGACACCGACTATGAGCCAGATTGGCTGGTGTTAATTGGTGTTGCTCTGTGGGCTTCACTGAGGTTAGGGACAACCAGGTGATGATTTGCCTCTAGAACCCTATGCATGCAGAGGGAGTCTAATGTGTAAGTCTCCCAAACAAGAATGGGATTTAAGTGTGTAAATCTCTATGCCTTATGATGAAATATTTCCCATGCAAAAAAAATCCCAACTTCTATTTTGTGCTTGTGTCATAAAACTTAGAAGAAGTGCAAATTTTAGCTGGGAGGGAGCTTTTATGACCTAGTTATAAATCTGTGCAAGGAACAGTTTGCAACTGAATCACTGACAAACTCTGAAGCAGAATGGTACAAGTGGGTGCGCCAGTAACATCCCCTCCAAATTCTACTCCAAGTGCAGCCAGTGTGTCTCATGCCAGCACTTAGAGTCCACAATGAGACAGCCAGTACAAAGAGGGGAAAATAGTAATTTCTGAATTACTATCCCTCCTCAGAAAATAACCACACAAACAAGGCAACTTTTTTACTAGAATGTTGTGGTTCATATGTTCTAACAAGACTGTCAAAGAGAAAGCAACATATTCCTTCTTGTATATGTAAACAGGAGAAGAGGAGGAGTAAGAAATTGGTTGCAACAGTATTGGTGTGACAAAGAGAAAGCATTCTGTGCTGTGCTTAGAAACAACTAAATGTTTTTTAGATTCTTCTTTGTCTATTTCATAAAACCATCTCTTCATTTTTTAGCCCTCTGTTTCATTGCTACTTAAATCATATTTCTGTTTTTTAGTTTCCCCCTTTTTTTCTTTTCTTTTTTATTATAGACTTGAAGCTTAAGGAACCCAACAAAACCAAGCTTTTTAAAAAATCTGTGTTAACATCTTTATCATATCAAGGTGCCTTGATTAATGAATCAGTCTCTTTTTTTACAGTTTGTCTCCTCTGCCCTTTCCTGGCCAAACTGTTCTTAAGACAGAATGACATTTCTGTTTTATAATCCCACTGATGGAATTAATGACTATGCTTGTTAATTAGGATTATTGGAATTTCCCGTCTCTCTGTTTCATAGTAGCACTCCACCTCTGCTTGTCAATCATAACTACTGACTCTATCACATTTTGCTTTTTTAAATGAAATAAAATGTTTGGCTTGGCCCCGTGCCAAGAATGGGGTCATTCACAAACTTGTAATAACATATCCTTAGCTGATGTTTCTTAGTAACATGTGTAAATAGGAAAAAACAGTTGCACTGCGGGGGTTTAGCTTGGCCACATGTGACTACAGTTAAAGAACATGGGAAGAAACCCAGCAGTCTTTCCATGATCGCTGTCCAGTTCAACAACGAGCACACTGTGCAGAGACACAAGTGCAGACCCAGGCGAGGTTAACCTCTTTCTTCACCCAGCACCAAGCCAGTGCAGCATGTCCCTTCTCTGCTGTGAGCCAGCCTCTCAAACTCTGCCTGGAGCTGAGCCTTAAAGACGAGTCTAGCAAAAAACACCAAGTCCAGCAGGGTATTCCCTGTGATATCTTCTATTTACCTCCAGCAACACTGAGCTTCTGTTAGACTTACAAACACATCTTGGGATTAATGACCTTACAAGTGGCTTCCTGGTAGCACCCCCTGGATAAAAGCAGGGTGTTAACTGTGAGAGATGGGCTAAAGCTGTGCAGCTTGGGCCAGGGTTTGGTTCTTGGAGAAGGGAAGATGTTTGAGATCAAGGGTTTTACTCTGACCATTACAGAAATGGCCTGCCCTTCAGCTTGGCTCAGACTTTGATGCTCCTAGCAACTAAAGTTCAGGAACTTGTGAACTGAGGGTATTCAGATTCACAGAACAAATTTGCCTCGTGCTTTATTGCAGAGAAAAATGGGAAAATGGAGATTTTACATGGAAACAAAACATCAAGCAGCAAATACATTGAACACGTGAAATTATTCTAAAGCTATTTTTCCTTCCAAAAGTCCCAATCACTTTAATTATTCAGATTTCTACTGTTTGTTTCAGATTAAGTGCCATTACCATTGCCATTACTGCATTCTGCAGTGCAAACAGCTGCAGGCAGGAAATTGTTATTAAGACTGAGAAAAAAAATACTCTCAGTGCAAAACATTTCAACAAAACATTTCATGTACATTGCTGGTACAGAAACTGCCCAACTCTACACTGGCCATACAAAATCTTTCCTGGTGCTGACTTGGTTCTTCCAGGTTCAGCTTCCAGGATCCCCAGCCCTCTAGAACTACCCACCCTCCTTTTTGAAACCTGTAATCAGGGAAAGCTGATGCCACAGCTTCCCCCTTCCAGGGCCAGGTGCCTATGCAGGACTATGAACACAGCATTTTGAAAGTGCTGCAATTATTCTGAGATGGAATTTGGCAATGGGTGGTCAAAGAAAGAAAAGCCCCAAACTCTAAGCTAAAGATGTTTAAAAAGAGTCCTGTCTGAGGTTTTTCCATCCTGCCCTTTCAGTGTCATGATTTCTCTACTTGCAACAGCAAAGAAAATGTTTTTCCCTTGCTTCTCTACACCGGAATAACATATCCCTGATCTACCCATGAGACTGAAACAGAGGGACACCGTCAAGTTTTCTCCATTACAAAATTCTTTGTCTCTTCGCGCCTTGAGGGACTGTGTCTAAAGACGATCCAGTACAACAGGGCTGTGTTTCCAAGGGCAAATGAATACACCATGTACTGGGAAGAATCCTTCATGTGTGGTTTGGTGGTTATGGCAGGAAACTGGCAGACACGGCTCCTGGGAATTGACGTTTGCTGAGACGCTGGTGTGCAGCAAAGCAGATTTAAGGCAGGTGGAAAATGAAGCAACAGCACTCAAAATGATGTGGCTGGACTATTATTCCTACTGTGAAATAGGACACGAAAGCACAACCTCTTGATCGGTCCTGGGTGAAGTACTGAACATTTTGTTTTTCATATGAGCCCAGCAGAACTTGAATGCAACTTGTATGGAAGCAGGTGTCCCCTGTATTTTTCGCATACTATAAAGTTTCTCATATGGGAAACTGGAAAGTAAGTCCAGATCTTGGCCCAGGCTGTGGTTGCAAAGCTGGTTTAGCAGCATATCCAAATATTTCCTTGTCATGGATGTACCAATGGGAGTTAGATGGACATCCGTTTCAAGTCAGGCTAGGGTACGCATGAGGCCAATCTCATTTTCATGCTGAGTTAATTCAAGTAGAACAGATCTACAACCACCATTGCCAAAGAATATTAAAATCTCTAAAATTTTTAACGTTCTTTCTCTTCTCCTCTCCTATTTTTTCATGTATAAGATCGAAACTTTCTTTTGCTAGATTATGGATTTTGTAGTAGTTATAATAAAATTGAGATGTCACACAAAACTATGCATTGCACTATTACAACGTAAGAGACAGCGGGAATAATTCCCAAAATCTCACTGGGTTAAAAGCAGTAACAACAGCTGGAGTTATCCTATTTTCCCATATTCAGTTGATGCCTCTGAAGATGATATATATGACATGGTGTGAACACTGTAAATATAGGTGCCATGATAGCAGAATGGAATTTTTATGCTATTAAATCAGAGACAAGAGGTTCAAAGGAAGTTAATAAGGCTGCCCAGCAAAAGCTGCAGGTTTCCAGAAGCTAGACAGAATACATTTAATAAATGTGATGTAGTTTCTGGGAGGCACAGCACTCCTGACAAGGCTGGAGTTATCAATCTAGTTGAAGTTCACTACAATTGGAAGAAACTAGAGCAGGAAAACGGGATTTTATGTGACAGTTTATACACCTTTTCTCACAGAGAAAGCTCCTCACATGTACATAATGACATTTCTTCGTATGATGGTGCTTCTCCTTGTACAAACACAGCACTTTCACATGAGAAAAGAATAAAGACCACGAGAGAGAGGTTATACCACACGTAAGCAGCAAAGTAATCTCAAGAACTATGTCACATACCTGGCACCTTTGTCTTTCATTTCTCACCATGGGCACTGTGGTATGGCTGATTCTTGTTGCTGCCTTAAAACTTGGAATTCAAACATGATTTTAAGGGAACCATGTAAGTCTATTACAAGGAGATATTCAGTGTTTAGATAGCTGCTTGGAACTTGACACAGACATCTCGAAACAGACAGGAACAGCATCAAGGCTCGTATGTAGAATATACCATGAATCAATGATGTTTTCTCTGACTGCTGTGAAAAGCTGATTTAACCTTGACCAGAGATGCTGGAAGGGAGCCTGTGTGAATGAAAGCAGCAGAGATCAGGGCCAAATCCTCAGCTGGTAAAACTGTCAGAGCCGCACTGAGGTAAATGATGTTAAATCCCCACTATCAAATGGGACAGTGCATGTTACATCATCAGAAAAAGACTTTAAAGTATGAAAATCCAGATACTGAGCTCAAGAGGAACAAATGGTTTTCAGAGTAGAAAAAGCTCCTATTCATTAAAAAAGGGTCAAGCATGTGGGCAGTAAACATCCTTTATTTGATCAATTATGCTTTAAAAATCAAATTAAAACCATTCTTAAGGATACACGAAACAGTTAAAGCCACAAGAATGTCCTTCGGTTGGGTAACAGAAAGGCAGTAAATCAGCTCTTTCTGTAGGCCGAGTGAATGCAGGGCAAACAATAACCAAGCAGACAAGGCAGCAGAGCTGCATCCTTTGAACTGGACCCCGTAGCAGAGATATACTGAGTTTTGCAGAAGCAGCACAACAGCACGCTGCCGAGAGCACACGGAAAGCTAAAAACAAAACAACAAAAAAAATTATTCTGGCTTCTTTCCACTTTCAGTCACAAAATGCCACGAGGAAGTTGAGATTGAAGAACACTACAACTGCTTTCAACCAGGTCACTCTGCTACGTGAGGTCAGCACTGCTGCTGCTATTGACTTGAGCTGAATCAGGTTTTGGCGCGTTGCTTTTAATTTATCATATTACTGAAGCTGTACACTGATATAAATCCACACAGATCAAAACTGGAGTAATGCTGTAGTTAATCAGGCCTAATGAAACAATGGTCCTCTAGGTCAGAAACGCAGCTGTATCTCGGATGTTAGGATAAATACTTGCTCAGCTTTGAAATTAGTTAAAAAGATTCTTGCTGTGGATGTCATAGATCATGCACAGTGAGGTTAACCAGCACAGCCCTCAGATCTATGTGATATGGGGGGAAAAAAGTCTCACAAAGAGATGCAAATCCATAATTTTAATGATCCATCTGCCAGAAGAAATTCCACTGACTAAGCACTTCTATAAAAATTCAGCCTGATAATATGGATGAAGCCCAACACCAAAAATATTTGCAGATTCATAAACCTCTTCTTGCAGTCCAGACCACAGCACTGGACTTGTTGCACATGTTACAGACATGTGCCATCTGCCCAGTGTCAAGCAGAGCATTCATATATCTGACTGACCTGCTGCAGATATGTTTAAAAAACTCATTGATGAACTTCCTTCAAGAAAAAAATTATCTACGCTCACAGTAATTATAAGGTATATAAAATAAAGTCTGCTGAGCGAAGACAGTATTAATCTTTCCCTAAGCACCTCCCAAAATCGGCCCCAGAGATCCCTGAGGAATGAAGGAAGTGATGGTTTATAAGAGCTGATGATTCATTTACAAAAGAGTTTTTAGTTTGATCATATTGAAAGACACAGACAATTTTTCTGCATAATAGAGGAACATAAGCTGAACTTAAATCTAGCTGAAGAGACACTACCTACCCAGGAATCAAAACCAAGCAGAAAGAGTTGATTTACAATAGCAATATTTTCTTTTTACTAGTTTAGGTATCTCCTTGCTTCAGCATGCTCCTTATGCCCATAGGTCACTCCCGTAGGATTGTGCTGATTCCAGCCTCAACAGTCCCTGCTGGGGTACTTTCTCCCACAGTGACAACTGCCCAGTTCTCTGTTCCCTGGTCTGTGCTCACATCCTCTGAGATTGGGAATGAGTTCACTCATGCACTCCATGCTTGAAATGCTCTCAAGTTCATGGCTGGCACCCTTTGCCCTGCTGCACGTAGCACGTTCTGGGGTCATGGGGAGAAGAGATGAAGCAAATACACCACTTTGAGAATGATGGCAATTTTCACTGACCTCTATGAGTGACTTCAGCTGCAGTAAGAACCTCACTGAATATATTCGTGTCAAAAGTAATATTTGTGTTGCATTAAGAGACACATATAGGCAAACAATTCAGCCACCGAGAATTCTGCCCATTTATTTTAAAATATTTCTGTATGCTCAAGCTACCTTCTTGTTTATGCATCTCTCAAAAGAACAGGTACTTATTGCAGAAAGGGCAGTGATTTATTTATTCCAACATCTTTCAACAACATTGCAGTTACCTTTTGCTCCTAAATGGAACACAAATGCTGTGTCTGTATTGACATAGAGAATTTGGCAAGGTTTGTTGATGCCGCATAATACTTTATTTATATAAATTAACTGCTTTCTAACTGAAAAACATATTTTACAAACTTCTTTTCTTAGCCTTTAGCTGCAACTGGAACACAGATATGGAAAATAATTCAACTTCAGGAGAAGTCCTATGCTTAGCTAGTCAATAAACAGATTTACACCACCTGAAAATAAAGCCCATTCTTTTTCACTCCACAAAGTATGAAAATTATCACAGAGATATATTTCTCCCCTCTAGCTTTGTGCTAATTAAAGTCCACAAGGACAGAGTAAGCAAAGAGCATTTAAATCCCCACTATCTCAGCACTTGAGAAAGAAAAGAACGAACAGAACCTTGTAGTGTCGGAAGGAGAAATATGATGATTTCAGCAGTTTAAGAAAAACACAGTATTATAGGTATTGAAAAAAGTTAGCAAAGGGTAAGACAAGTTTTGTTATGGCCTGGGATAGACACTTAGATAAAAGACATGATAGTTCCAAAGAACACAAATGAAAAAAACTGATTTGAGTTCATGAAATGACAGACTATGGGAAAAGCAACAGAGAATTTGACCTAAAAACCTATTTCTTAGAATATGATTCCTACTCTAAAACTCAAAGAGAAGCCAAAACTAATAAACAATTATACAGTGTCAATGCTTATGCATATTAAATCATGATGTGCAAGGCGAAGAATATCAGCAGTTCAAGTTACTAAGAGAACAGCCAGTGAGGTGTATCAGTTGCTCAAAACATTCATGGGGCAATGAGATGGCTGAGAAAGGCTGCAGCAACCTCACCCCCTTAAACACAGCCAGGAAAGATGTGGGACTGGATCCAGCTGGATCTTTAGGGAGCACCACTCAACAGGACCAGCTTCTTCAGCATTGGTACCACTGAATGTGTGAACATGGCCATTGCTGTTCAGAAGGTCATAAATGCATAAGTGCAAGAGTGTGTTTACAGTTGTGTTAAAGAACAAAGGCAAAAAAACTCTGTGAGGAATGACACATGGAAAGCTATTCCCCAGCTTGATGGTCATGGCCACAACGCTAAGCCACACCACCCACCTGAGAACAGACCAAACATGTCTCAAGTCAGAAAGAAATGTCAGATGGGATTAGGCTTTCAGCCACAGCCAGTGGACATGGCTGGCCCAGTGGCATCCCAGCTAGCCAGCAGTGGGGAGGGAGAGGTGAAAACTGGCCCCTCACTGCAGGTTGAGGGGATCACGAGTGATGAGGACAGTAAAGCAGAACTCAGTAGACAGGAAGGAGCTCATCCCTATTTTAGCAGAGGCATATGGCAACACAGAGCTTTGCTGAGGTTCCAGATTTGCTGTTATAGAACAGGTTAATGCAGCTCTGACAGGTGAGAGGGTGTGAGAAGAGCACCATGGTCATGTTTACAATTCTCCTGCCCACACCTGTCTCCCACACCCAGCTGAGTCTCAAGAGATGGTGGGAACTCTCAGGAGACTGGGTTTTACTAGCAATGGAGAAAACAGCTCATATAAATAATTTCCATTCACATCTTTACCAAACACTGAGAAAGAAATGCTGAGATCTAAACCCTCATTTTCATTTATTTTAATAAGTTTTGATTTAAATTCTCATCTGGAATAAATTCTATGTGGAAGTGGGAAAATGCCAGAAGGAACGGGCTTATCTGTTGTGATGTAGTTCTTTTTTGGGATTTTCCAGGTAAAATCTGTTCCTCTCCCAAGTATCCCTTTGATGAAACTTCAGTCTCAAGAGTTGCAATAAGCAGCACCTATGACAGTGAAACAGAAAAAAGGTATGTGTCAAACACTACATTAATGGCTTGAAGTTGTTGCCATCCACTTTCTGTATCCTGATCTGAGTAAAGGAAGTTTAGTGATTGCAGTCCTGCTAGTCCAGTACAGAAGTCTCCATGAAAAGCACCAGTGCAACCCTCCGGCTAACGCCGGTAAGGGAGGTCAAGCATTTAAAAGACAATGGCATTATCTAAGGTTGCCTCCAGATAGTCTCCCAAAGCAGGTTAGAGAAACAGCAGAGGGATGATGAGGGAAAATGTATGTTAAGCACAATTTTCTTCTTGAGTACACTGTTGAGGTTGATTTTGCTTTCTGTTAGCCAAGGACAACAAAAGCCATAGCTGTGTGATAAACATTTTTTGAGCAAGCTGGACAGAAATGCCCTTTAAAATTAATCTAGGAGGGAATAAAACCTCTTTCACTTAGCAACAGTCTCTTAGTCCCTCGACCCTTCTGAAAGTCTATCCCTCCAAAAGAGGTGCCTCTAGTCCTCTCTGTTCCTTTTGGGCTGTCAGCTGGGAACTGTAGCTCTCAGCTAATTTCCAGTATTTGGGTACTGTTTTGTTACACAGCGGCACCAGCTATTCCCACAGGTCCTTCAAGGGGCCACATGCACTGCTACACTTCTTCGTCCCATGCCATCAATATAACTGTCCCTGTTCGCTACAATGGCAAGAAAACTACTTTTGAAAGAAGAATGCTCGCAACTCCTCCCCCCCGTATTTTAGACCATAAGTAGAACCTTGTGTCCCAAAGGGCATTCAGAGAGCTGCTGGGCATGTCTTCTTGTGAAATTTCAGGGCACACAGTTCCTCCAGTGATCACATCTGATACGACTTCAATTCGCATCTGCAGAAGTTTAACACATCTCAGATCTTTTTGACAGCTCTTGAGTTTTTGCTGATGCTGAGAACATTTTGCTGCTAGTTTATATCCTTTCCTGAGGAAGCACAGAAAGAGAAGCCAAAGCTTTAATTCTTCTAAGCTATTCTTTTTCTTTTTGATACACATTTTTACCCATAGGCATCTTGGTTGCTAGCTGCACTTGCCAGTTCCACAAGCGCTTTGGAACCCTCCTCAAAGGAAGTTTCTTCTCAAGTCTGTGTTTGCAGAGATCACTGAATAAAACACATTTTTCTCTACCCTCTCCTTACACTCTTTTCTAGGAATACTTACCTCTCCTACCTTCTGCAGGCTACTAGGATATGTGGGGTACTACCCAGAGCACTGCAACACACGTTGTGGAGTCTGATTCTTGAGAGAGGAGGGCTGACTGTGTGAAACTCTCCTGTGCTGTTACACCACAACCAAAGCTTAAAGTGCCGACATGAACTTCACGGGTACAAAAGAGAGATTCACAGGTTGGGAAGAGCGAAAAAAATCTGAGGAGCCCATTCCCACACCCTAGAGTGCTATCTGTGCTCACAAGAAAATCTCCTGCTTCCGTTCCTGCCTTGAGTGAAGGGGAACAGAGGAAGACTGGCTGCTATGATCTACAACTGAAATACAGAAATTCTCTACAGGGCAAAGGAGTGGTAGGATAAGAGCTACAAGAGACAAGCAGGCTCAGTCAGCACATTGTTGCAGGCAGATGACGTGCCAGCAGAAGAGAACAGCAGTCCCAAGACAATTGTGGCTGGCCCACAACCTCAGTCTATGTCAACTCTGTGGCCTGTAAGCCAAAGGTTTGCTTTTTTTCCCACTCCCTTGCATACCACATGGCATCTCCAGCCTTACACAATTACTGACTTCTCCCTGGATCTTTGGGTGAGAGAAACAAAGCTGAGGGCAGACTATGGATAGTCGCAGACAGTATGTTGAACATTTGATCTGAGTGCTGAACAAGGGTAAGGGCTTCTCTGACTAAAGAATGCTCCTGCCTCATTCAACCCAACTTCCTTGAATCTTCTGCACATGTGACAGCAATTTGTGTCCAAGAGTAGAGCAATTCCCTTTTCTAGCAATCCAGGTACTTTTTCACAGCTATGGAGAAGTAGTTTCTTTTTACTCATGCTCTCAGTCTTAGCTGGTCACTGTGGCAAATGACTGTGGTTGTTCATGCAGTTCCTATTTTGCTGGAATTCATCCCTTGCAAGAGGCTGAAGAATTCCTTGTGGAACGGCTTGAAGGAAGAAAAAACTCCCCACTGGATTACAGCTCACTGACTGTAGCAGAAGTGACTTAAATGAATGAAAATTATACTTATACCCAGACTGTTCTGCAAGATCACTTTCACTGCAAGATCATTACTTTAGCTACTGTGCCTTTTTAAGTTATGTGTCCTCTAATAATGGTCACAGTGTCAAAACAGTGACACACATACAATCAGTGATGACGCTGCTCTTGAAGAATCTACCATATATGCCAACATGCATATATGCGAGCATTAAATTCCTCAGATGAACTGGCCTGGGGCCTCTCTGCAGCAACACAGACTGTCAGAATTAGGTGTGTGGAAGAGATGATAGTTTCAAAATGATGACAGCAATAGAACAAGACTAAAGGCAAAACCTGTGTTAATTCCTATCTCCACAGTCCATCAGAGAAGCCAGTGATGTAAAAGAAGCACGATAACTCAGCCTTTCTCCCAGACACTAAAAAACGTAGGAAAGGGAAGCAGAAGGGGAAGAATTTGAGTGGGTATGGAAGAGGGCAGGGAGGGAGTCTGGGAAAAACTTGACCAGGCCAAGTTTTGAGTGCTCAGTGACATCACACAGGCAGCACAAGATAAAGGTAGCCTCCCTTCCCTTCCCCTTTCCCTTTCCCCTTCCCTCTTTCCTTCCTTTCCCCTTTTCCCTTCCTTTCCCCTTTTCCCTTCCTTTTCCCTTCCTTTCCCCTTCCTTTCCCCTTCCTTTCCCCTTCCCTTCCCTTCCCTTCCCTTCCCTTCCCCCTTCCCTTCCCTTCCCTTCCCTTCCCTCCCCTTCCCTCCCCTCCCCTTTCCCTGCCCTCTCCCCCCGCACCAGCAGAGGGCGCTCCAACACCGACCAAGCGCGCGTTCTCGCTAATGAGCGCTCGCGGCTAATTAGCGCCGGGGCTGCGGGTCCGCCCGCGGGACGGGCTCTGGCTCTGCCGCACGCAGGGTAGGGTGCGGGCAGAGCTGCGGGGCACGGCCTTGGTGGAGTGCTCCGTCTGCAGGACCTCCTCTGTTTTTGCCCTTTTTTTTCTTTTTCCGCGGTGCTCACCAAATTCTGCGCCAAGGCAGGGGAGCAACGGGGCTGTTCCGTACCCCGTGTTACTCCTGGGGACTGTGAGATTCCTCAGTGCGTCTGCTGCTGCCCCTTTCCCAGCCTGCGGTAGCTACAGCGGTGGCCACAGCTGCTCCTGCCAGAGTTACGGCGCGCTGCCTTCTGTCCCCTCACTGCCCTGTCATGTTCTACCTCTGCGATGGGCCTGGCATGTGTCCTGCGTGCTGAGGATTCTGGAGCGCAAACCCCACATCCCGCCCACCTGCTGTGGTGCTCGGAATGCCAGGAGCATCCACCCGTGCAATGCCCGCATCAGGACCTAATGTGCAGAAGACCCTGCCCCTTGGGGTCCCTATGCCCCCTCTCCTTAACCCATAATCTGGTTAATGAGGTCTCACATACCAGGCAGAAACATCCTTGGGCCCCTGATCTAACCCTGAACCCCGGTACAACTTCAAGCTGCACAGGAGTTTGGGCAGTGAGCCCAAAGGTCCCTTCCAAATCAAATGGTTCCGTGGTTCTCAGTTCTGGATAGGTGCATCTTTATTCCCATTTCACACGGCATAAGCCAAAGGTCTAGATGGGTTAGGAATTTTTGTCCAGGACTAGAAAAGCTGCGTGTGAGGACAGCCATAGCAGAGCTGATAAGCTGACAGCCTCAGCAGATCCCTGCCTTCCTCTCTACACTGTCCTGCTCACATTTCTTTTCCAAATTCTGTAAACAGAATGTGGGGTGGCTTGCATTAGTTTCCATATGGGTTATGCTCCTGGATTCACTGTATATATGAACATCAACTTAATTGATGGTGGATATCAGTCCTGAAGGAAAATACAGCATTTGCTGGTGGGCTAACTGGAAAAATGTCTCATTTGAAATGATCAGTAAGTTTCTTTCAATGCCAGCAGGTGAAGGACTGTCACTTTTTGTCATTACAGTAGCTCACCAGTGCTCTGGCTCATTCACTCCTTCAAGTTCCACCACGAGTCCAGAACTGGTTTATTGAAGTCTCTGAGTCTTAGTCACTCTCCTTTTATTACAGCCTGGTAAGAGAACTTGCCCTTAGCTATTAATTTGGTTTGATTGTATAAGTGTGTTTTTTTAAAACCAACATTCTCCATGTTTAAACTTATTTTGAAACCATTATGACTGTTACAAGGGGCCAAGTTTAACCCAAAAGTGTGTTAATGTGATAAAGACAGCTGTTTTTGCTTTTTTCCTGTAACTGCTCTGATAATATGGTGAGAAGATAAGCTTGATCTAGTGGATGCTGCTGTGACTTGGACTTCCCAGGAGTCCCTGGACAGGCCACTCCCTGTGTGTCACATTTTGGTTTTCCAATTGGCAGTTTGGAACTAAAACCCTAGTAGGATTGCAAAATGCTTGAAGACTCCATCAGTGAAGGCCAGATTTCTACATATCCAGACAGCTACAGACTTCTTGTGGCTCAATCAAGTTTTAACATTTTAAGATAAAAGCTGCTATTTCAAGCTTCTTAGTCTCAAGAAAATCCATAATAAAACCAAACCATCAGCACAGAAATGATTTGGATTATTCACACTCAGAAGTGAGAGAAATGACTTGTCAAGGTCACTTTTGACACCTCGACGGACTGAGGAGAGAACAAAAAAATCAAATGTATGAAATTCATGATGGAAAAAGATAACAGATTAAGCTTCTTTCTCCATTACTTATTCCAATAAAGTAGAAGTAAATCCAGTGTTTTACCTCCAGCTGAATACTCCTTCAGGCTGAAACACTGAAAATGGGTTTATACATAGCAAGCCAAATTTATCTTTTCTAAAATGCCTTAAGGAACAGGTCTGGGGCATAGATTTGGTCCAGAATACTTACTCTTCAGGTAAAAATCAGTGAACCTTAAAAGCACTGCAGCCCCTCATTTGCCATACAGTGCTGGATGTCAGGAGACAACTGCCTTGTGATTTACCCTCTCCTTTGGCTCTGAGATCCTGGTCTAGTTCAAACTGATAAATTACAAGATTATGTAACCTTTAATCCCTGGCTAGAGTTTTCCTTCCAAGTGCTGGACCGCAGGAAACTCTTGTTTTAAAATATGCTAGAGTGACACTAGCAGAGCCTTTCAATCAAAAGGACCTCTTTATTCAGCAAAAGCACAACACTGCTCCTATTGCCTCCTCACTCTCTTGTGTCAAAGCCTTAGATATGCAATTGCTTGTATGGACTCTGAAAAGCACTACCACTCATCCACAGCCACACAAACTCTTACAGTGGGGATGGATCTGAACCACAAGGTTATGGTCTGAATCCCAAGTCTACCCTGTGTCTCCCTGATTCTGGATTTAGAGTTTTGTTCAGCCGCAGTTCTATTACAGAGTCTCAATTACAGTCACAGTCACAGAAACAGTCACAATCGCAGAAACAGACATATGTACTTCCCTAAGTGGGAACTTTCAAACATATATGGGCTTAATTGAATCCTTATCCCCATAACTAATGACTGAAGGAGCATGAAACTCAATGTTACACACTGTGTGTAAAATGAGCTCTTCAGTACTACCCTGGCCTTGCTAACTAGGGTGTATTTTGTGTGTGTGCCTGTCTGACATGGACAAGCTGTACACTCAGAGGAATGCATTACTGTGGTAATTCTGCATGAGTGACTTGCTGCAGAGAAGGTCTGGGACCTTTCCTGTAGCAGATCTGTTGTTCTCCCACTTCCGCATGTCAGTGACCTTTGGTCTGAGGCTTCCCCCTGCCAGGTCATTTCATTCCCCTGTGTCAGAACGCACATGTGTGTTACATAAAGCATGTGGGAGCATTAGTTGGGGCATTTACACAGCAGCAAAAGTGTCACAGGTCTGCTTTGCAAGTTATGGAGTGTTTCATATGCAAGTTATTAGCAAGATACAGGTACAGATAAAGGCATAGATATAGATAAGCATCTGTATAGTTTTGAAAAATGTTGACACTTGCCTACACACGGGCATTTTAAATCTACTAATACTAGAGAAGAGGCCAGATGTTGTTCTTAGATGTTGTTTGAAGGATGAAAATATTTGGTGAGCTCTTGGTTTGGTAGCTGGAGCAAAGCACTGCTATTCAACACAAAATGAGTAAAATACAGTTGCGAGAACATTTTAACCAACTATGGCAAAATAATTTCTCATATGATTACTTTTTAACCTTGTATTTCACTCTTCATTTCTGCATTTGATTTCAAGTAACATGTTTTCCCTTCTT
This sequence comes from Sclerurus mexicanus, assembly GCA_013396755.1. NCBI lineage: Eukaryota > Metazoa > Chordata > Aves > Passeriformes > Furnariidae > Sclerurus > Sclerurus mexicanus. The sequence continues at coordinate 749,139 of VWZF01001604.1, read as the reverse complement.
TCTTTCAAAGGAAATGGAGATTAAAGAGCCTTTGAAATCCACAGAAGAGAAGTTACAGAGATTTTCAGTTACCTTTTGCTGCTGCTACCCTTTAACTGTAATAAAAATGTGAGAACACATAACTGGAAAGGACCATCTGGAACCATCTGTGAACTGTTCCTTGCACTGTAGGCTACTATGAATTAGATGTTTAATTACAAACAGTGCATAGAACATCTACTCCACATGTCACAGGCCATGAAACAGTTCCTATGCAACACAATTAAGAAAGATGATGAATAATAATGAGCATCCAGAACTGTAATGTGCCATAGAAATAATACAGCATCGAACATCATCAGCATCTAAGTACTAGGAGCTATCATCATTTTAGGGTGGAATGATTTTGAGAAACAAAGCATGAATTTTGCTGTAAAAAGGCAAAACCAAAACCATCCCAGCACCCCCTACACTGACCCAGAGGAACATTTCTTCTTTTCCTCAAAACTTTGCAATCCATTTAGTTTGGAACGTGTGAATCAGATTCACCTCCCACTCACTTACAGGAGAGGAGTTCGTGATGGAAGCATGTGTTATTGACTGTAATTCATCTCCTTTTCATTTCCCCCCATCAATAGTACTACAATTGCTGCATTTTAGCCATCAGGCAGGTCTGAAAAAGCTAGAGAAGCCCATGCAGGAGAAGTGTAACCTTGGGCCAACTCACATGACCTGAGTATGTACTGCAAGGATCTAAGGGTGTCGTTTCAGTGCACTGACTGATCTTCTGCCATTGTAAGGGAAATATAAGGAGCATTTGAGGCTGTGTTAAAGGTATAGCTGCAAAAGACAGCGTATAAAAAATGCTGCTCTTTTGTGGGCTGGAATGAAAAAAGGACCTTTCTTTCCATTCATTCCCAGTAAGTCTTCCTCATAGAGTCAGACTGTTTCACCTAAAAAGGAAGAGTAATGGCTAATGGACCCTTTAACTGGATGGCTTTAGGGTTTGGGAGGATATCTTCTAGGGTTAAGGCCAGACTGAATCCCAGCAGCTTCAGTTTGACACAATCATAAAACAGAGCATAAAACAACTGATGAGAAGCGAAAAGAAAAAAAAAAAACAAAAAAACCCTACAGCTTCTTTTTGTCTCCCCTCATCCTTATGGGCCGATCAAGAAAAATGTGGTGTGTGTAAATGGAAGATATTCCATAAATACATTGAGTAGAGCTCACAGTACCCCAAAGGAGCTATTCATCAACTCCAACAGGAATATGCACTGGGAGGCCTTCACTGAATTAAAAACAACAAAAAAAGAGCTATCCACTTATCATTTGGTTATCTCTGATTTCAAGGAGTGCATAGAAAAATGTTAAGCTCTCACTAGACTTCTAAAAGGAGCTCCTAAGCCCAATGTCTTTTTTTTCCCCCTAAGTACAGGAGAGATATCCGACAATTTCTACAAGTACTGTCTTGCAATAAAAGTACATTTTAATTACTTTTACATTACATGGGATTTAAATAATATTTTTGTACTCATTTAGAAAAAGCTATTAAAGCCCAGACTGAGCAATTCAATACTCCACTGACAGACAGTTTCAAATATCATTGGCGTGTACGAGTGTCCATTCTGCCTGAGCTTCAGCAGAATTTTTGTAATTTAATTTAAGATTCTTTAGGGACTGTAAAGTGAAAAAAAAAAAAATCGGTCAAGGTTCAATCTTACAAAATACTAAACATTTCCAAGACAGATGGAGTGTCCTTAATTTTATCTTAATCCAAAAGAAAGCTGATGGTGCTCAGTATCTATCAGAAGTGCTCAGCACTCTGCAGGGTTAAATCTCCCAGGAACAAGCAAACAATATGCCCTGAATACTGACAAGCCTTTAGAAAACACTAGTAATGACCTCAACCATGACCTGCAGAGACTATTTCTCATGGGGCCAGAGATAATTCAGCCTCTTTGTGCGTTCACACTTGAGACTTTCCTGACCAGAAATGGTCAAATTCTGCAAATTACGAGTTAGTGGTCTTAGGTTTCAAGATACAAATTACTGTTTGTAAGGAAATAAGAGCTATAAATGAATTTTATTTGGAGTTGAACAATGGTAAGAAGAAGGATACACTATCTGCTAAGCCACTGTTCTCAGGAATCTTCCAGCTTCCATTGAGAAGGTCTGAAAAAGAAGAACCTTGTTATATTATTTTGACTCCACAATATAACTTTTGTTCTTTTGATACGTGAATCATACAAAGAATTTTAAATTTCATTGAAGTACACATTCTTTTTTTGTCTATAGACCAAAAGGTGAAATTAAGCATACAAGTGGTAGAAATCAGATCTATGGAAGTCACTAAGACAGATTTGAAGCCATCTGATCCTTCTGCAATCACAAATGAAGCTGAGCATTATGCTGGATCCTTGCAGTACATGGTGCCCGATGGTATTTATCCCAGAGTACTCAAAGATCTGGCTGATGTCATCAGAAGACATCTCCCAATGATTTTTCAGTGGTCTTGGGAATCTGGAGATGTATCTGTCAACTGCAAGCTGATAAATGTCCCAATTTTCAAGAAGGCCAAGAGGAATGACCCTGGTAACTCTAAGCCTGTCGAGTCTCACTTCATTGCCTGGTAAAATTATGAAGGAAATTGTTCTCGAGTTGTTGAAAAACACCTGAAGTAATTGGTCACAGCCAGCATGGCTTCAAGAAGGGAATGTCCTGCTTATCAAAGTTAATTTCCTTTTACAACAAGGTTATCCATTGAGCTGACCAAGGTAAGTCACTTCCTGTAATCTCTTTGGATTTCAGTAAAGCTTTTGATCCTGTCTCTCCCAGGATCCTTCTGGACAAACTGTCCAGGCCACAGCTGGATAAACATCCTGTGGTGGGTGAGCAATTGGCTCAAGGGTCGGGCACAGAGGGTGACAGTGACTGGGGTGACATCAGACTGGGGACCTGTCACTAGTGGGTTCCACAGGGCTCCATCCTGGGCCCTGTGCTCTTCAACAGCTTCATCAATGACTTGGATGCAGGACTCAAAATTACACTTAGTAAGTTTGATGATGATGACACTAAATTTGGAGGAGCTGTTGAGTCCCTCAAAGGCAGGAAGGCCCTGCAGAGAGACCTCAACAAATTAGACAGCTGGGCAACCACCAACCATAGGAAGTTTAATGAAGACAAGTGCTGGATTCTGCACGTGGGGTGGGGCAACCCTGGATGCACAGACAGACTGGGGAATGAGACAGTGGAATTTTGGCATCCTGGTTGAGTAAGATGAATATGAGTCAGCAGTGCCCTGGCAGCCAGGGGGGACATCCCTGTCCTGGGGGGCATCAGGCAGTCAGTCATCATCACCAGCCAGTCGAGGGAGGGGATTGTCCCGCTCTGCTCTGTGCTGGTGTGGCCCCATTTCAAGTCCTGTGTGCAGTTTTGGGCACAACTATACAAGAAAGACATAAAACTATTAGAAAGCATCCAAAAGTGGGCCACAAAGACAGTGAAGGTTCTAGAGGGGAATTTGTGTGAGGCTGAGGTCACTTGGTTTGTTCAGCCTGGAGAAGAGGAGACAGAAGGTACAGGTTATCACAGCCTGCAGCTTCCTTACAGTGGGAAGCAGAGGCAGGCACTGAACTCTGCTCTCTGGTGACCTGTGATAGGACTCAAGGGAACAGCATGAAGCTGTGTCAGAGGAGGTTTATTTTGGATATTAGGAAAAGGTTCTTCCCCCAGAGGGTGGTCGGGAACAGAACAGGCTCCCCAGAGAAGTGGTCACAGCACCAAGCCTGCCAGCATTCAAGGAGTGTTTGGACAACCCTCTCAGGCACATGGTGTGATTCTTGGGGCTGTCCTGTGCAGACCTGGACTCAGTGATTTTTGGGGTGTCCTGCACGAGGCCAGGAGTTGGACTCGATGATCCTGATGAGTCCCTCACAACTCAGCATTTTCTATGACCCATGTAGGTCCTTTCCAACTCAGCCTACTCTGATTCTAGGGCTGTGTGATCCTTCCCCCAGAAACTGAGCACAAATAGCTCAGAAGTGAAGGTTGACAACTTCTAGACACTACACCCTTAGTGTGTAGAAAGGCTTTGGGAAGGATACCATGCATGTAGAACTGTGATGGAAAGTCAAATCAGTGGGATGTAACTGTCAAGTAAGAATTGGTCAAAGAGTGAAGACTGAAGAAGATAATACATTGAAAGTGCCTTTAGGCTGGGAACCTTAATGACTGCAATTGGGTAGAAATTTGACCTTGCTTATGCTCCCAAAGGCATTATCTCTATCCCAGTATTAATCATTTTAGCTTCTGACATATTGGTACATATTATTTCAAGAGGAAAAAAACCCTCTTTTTCATCAGCCTCCTCAATTCACACAGATACCTTTCATTAATGCTGACCCATCCATATAATTTTAACTGGATACAGTAAAGAAAGATGGGACCTGGCAGAAGGCAAATTGCTGCAATTTTTGTACCTTAGCTTGTATGATTAAATCCCTCAGAATCAGAATACTACAGCATATAATGAACTTGCATCTTGTAAAATGAAAGGGACAGCCAAGTGACAGAAGGTAGTGGCTTAATATGACACTGCATTATAATGCAGTTCTGGAGAATAAAATTCAAATGAAATTATTTGGATGGAAAATGTTCGCTCATATGCAAGTTTTTTTTCCGGAAAAAATGTTGACTTGGCTAAGCTGAAACTTAATAGAAAAGGGAAGTTTTCCTTTGTATCTTCCCTGGGAAACAAGGACAGAAGAAGTACCTGCAATTTCTGTCCCAGTAGAAGTGCCAATCATTCAAAAATTGACAAATGGGGTTTGAAAACACTTTTCAAATTATATTCTCAAATAATTACAGTATGAACATTTAGAAAAAATAAAAATGGTTGAAGTAGATAGAAAATGTCATAAACTGAATATTTTATCCAGATTTTTTTTTTTAATTTCTTTTTTTGTAACTTAGATTTTGGTGGTGTTTTTTTTTTTTAATTCTGCTGAAGCTTGGGAAATTTTAAAATATTCTAACAGCTTTCATGTCTAATTCTTTCCTGCCAGTCCTGAGGACTCCAACAGACCCAAATGTTTCTTTTCTTTTAGCATGGACATCTATTTCATAAAAGACAAGAAATTATTTGAAAAAGGCTCCAGATCTAACTGGGCAGACAAAGATACAAGAAGGAAACTAGGACTATGTAGAGATGCTTTTATAGAAAAGGAACTAAGTATGCTTGAACAAGACATTTTGGAGGTGTGAAGTTACATTAGGTCACACAGACTTCACGGATTTCCTAACACTTCTTAAAGAAAGCAGCAAAAGGTCCTTGGTTTGATACGAATAATAAAATAACACGAATTACTGATGTGCAGAAAGGGTGGGACAGAAGTGGCTCCAACAATGATCTGAGTGTGCTGCCTCAGTTTTCAAGCAAAGATGCAGCTGTTGGGCCTAAAGGACAAGGTTTTAGGGTGAATGCAAATGAGATTTTGTAATGGACACATCTGAAGCAAAACCAAAACTGAAGCAGCCTAGCGTGCTCAGATCACAAGGTAATGCCACCCCAAATTCTTTTTTAAAAAAATTGGCCTGTTAAACACTAAGCCTGGTAACAATCTGTTAATCAATCTGTCAAGCTGTGGGAGCACGGAATTACTGGCAAATTTTGAATGTGGCTGCCAGAGATAACGGGGGGAAGTGTGATGCAGGCAAAAAAAAAGGACTTTTGACTGATCTCATGAGGACTTTAAAGAAAAGAGTAATTGAGGGCATGCAGCTACATGCAGCTGAGTAGTAAAAAGTGAGCAGGATTTCATCAGAGGTAGTGTGTGCCAGAACATTCACAAATCTTTCTTTGATGTTAACACCAATTTCCTAGAAAAGTAAGACAGTTTGTATTTCACAAAAAACATTTGTTATGATGCTATGACAGAAATTATTAGGAGCTCTAAGAGGTATTGCACTTTAAAGACCAGTCATGTCCCAGAACAGAGCATGGAGAACTTGATATTTTCAAAAATTCTCCTCTGTGGTGAGTAGAACTTCTTTTCCAGTCATTTTCTCAGGAAAAAAACCCTGGAGATTTTAATTAAAGTCTTCAGGAACTCCAACTTTATAGTCCAGTGATGGTTGAAAATGGGACCTGTGATAAGTTAGGACTAACAGGACTGCCAGGAAAAAACACTTTGAAAGACAGCTACAAAGGCCAGAGGTAATGGTTGCAATGACATTTATATTACTGGCAGTCTGAGCTGTCATCAGGAGACACTTTAAATCTTGAGTCCAAAGAAGAAATATCCAAGAACAAAGATGCCAGTCAGAAGCGATACCCAGCTTGGCAAGCATTACAAATGCACCAGAGGTAGAGAAGTCTGCCCTAAAAGATGGGTTTGACAGGTGGAGGAGTTATCTCTCTATTACTTGGTCCCAAACTTGCCACATCTGATGTCACTGAGCACATGACCACCAAAATGGAAATACGTGGGATGCGACCACAGCTGGTGGGTCTCAAAGACTCTATGGTGACAGCTATGCTTAGCACCAATGCCTCTGGTAAACTCAGAAGTCCCTTGACCCATTCTTGACTGTCTTGAGGTATGGTGAGGAGCATTCGGTCTTTCCAGTGGTCTATGCACTTGCCTCCCTGAGGAGTCAGGAGTTCTCTGCCTTGAAGTACAAAAAGAGAGATTAGTTTCAAGAAGAGCAGAAACTTATTTTCAAAGAGGAATCTCTGGAGAGCAGACGCCACAAGCGCTGTTCCCTCAAAAGCAATAAATGAATGTCACAGTCTGAAACTGAAATAAGATGCAAAGCCCTTGACGAGAAGGCTTTCACAAGAAAAGTGACAAGAAGACATTTAGCAAGGTACCGTATGAACTGAGAGCTGCTGTGCTGGCCTGGTGCAGCTTAATGTGAAAAGGGCAGCCTCAGTCATCTGTAACTACGTAAGATGACTAAAGGAAGTTAAGAAAACCACAGTGGACCACCCTCATCCACTTGAATGCCACCATGCAACGCTTACGATGCTCTGCCCTACTATCACAGCCATTGGGAAGATACAGAGTGCTGTGTCCCTAAATCTGCCACTGCTGTTTGCCCTGAGGGAATGAGGTACGATCTTTGTGGTGCATATACAGGCCAAAGGAATGGTGCTTAAAAGAAAGCATAAACTGACAGGACAGTCAATATAGACGTGCTTGAAAAGTCTACCTCCTTCCGAAAACTTGGCCAGGGAAGCACTTGGCTTCACACACAAAAAATCACTCTCACCTCTTCATGTAGAATGTACATACATGAATGTAGATGTCATCATACATGAACATGCAGAAACTCAATCAAGCAAATACTAGAGAACACAAAATTGTTTATAAATTAAGTTACATAACGTTGCTTGGTGGTGCATTATGTTTAGCAGCATGATGCTAATACACATTCAAGCGTATTATCATGTGACAATGCAAATGCTGGAGTGAGGTCATATGGGGCAAATTATCAAATCTAGGCACATTGAATTCTATGAATAAGCACATTTAAGTAATTCCAGCCAGATTCTAAGCTTGGTAATTAACTTCTAACTGCCTATATTTTTCTTGAGATTTGAAAAGGATACAGAATTCTTTATTTCCTAGGCTAAACCATTTTGGCTGTGAATTTATGTTCGTGAAATGTGCCAGATTAATGGCCTGGAGACCAAAATCCCCTTCATGCACAGAACACATTAAGTTACAGGCAGAAGCAGTGCAAGCTCCTTGAATTCTTCCAGTAACACTGTTCAAACTTGACATGGTCACCTTCTTTTTAAAGGTTATAGCATATTTCACAGAATCCCACAGAATCATTTCAAGGCAGACTGGAGTAGAAAATCAGGCAAAATGGTCTACATATTACAAATATCATGATGTTAAATATAAATCAGGCAGCCTTGAGAAAGACAGATAATTCAAACGTTATGGCAATTTATGGTTAACCTAAGTGACCTGGAAGATTAAGCATGATCAGTTGACATCAGGTTAAGTGGCCCTTATCTATAGTAATGTGTAGTTCTCCAAATCATCTTATTTTATGGGTGTTCTTTAGTGATATGATTTTCTTTTTCCCCTAAAACTTTTAGTAACTTATTGAAACTATAGATTCTGCTGAAATATTGAACAGCATGCTATTTCAATGACTATAAATTAGATGCAGAGGAATGCAAATAATTGGGAAGGGAAGCTAAAAGTCATAATGAAACTTCATGATCAATAGGTGTTAATTGCAAAAATAAATACCTCCTGTCCCAAATAGTTTATAAATCAGGCATAAAAGCAATACATCCAGTAAAATTCTATTTGGAAGTTTTATGTCAGCAATAATGAAAGAAAAAGAGCAAATATGCGTGATAAAAATTTCTGTTCTGTGTTTTTCTGTAAAAAAGAAAATGGAAGACTGCGTGCATGTTTTATAATGGATTACTTTCAAGTTTAGCAATAACTGCAGATGTTTGTTTGCCATAATGTATTTATGTTAACAAGCCCCAGGTCAAATGCATTTTTTCAATCAATTTAATTGAGCTGACCTCAGTGCTCTGCTATCACTCAAGTGTTGGTTTTTAAAAGTTATAATATAAAGTGAAAATTCAGAGTATTAGAAAAAAAGACTTAGTTTGGTTACACGCTATCTGATACCTAAAGAGTCAGAGTTTCTTAAGTTTGAAACAGGTACACAGGGTAAGAATTGCTATTGCACATTGGGAACTGCTTAGAACAGTGCAAATCATTTTAATTCCACCGACCCTTCCAATGTTGGAAGTACTGTCTCAGTACTGCAATTTGAATATGTAACATGGAATATAAAATTAAATCATTGCTGGCAACTGCTGAAGGCAATGCAAGTTTGGTGTCATGGTAATAATGATAACGCAGATCACTTACACAGAGTGCTTGGTTGACAGTGGATCTGCACAGGTGACCTGCCTTCCATGCTGACCAAACTTTGTAAGTTCTGCTCAGGTTCATTAAAGGTGTTTTAGTACCGTGGAGACCAATACACCTTTCCACAGAAAATACTTGTCATACTCACAGCACGTGGCATTTTGCCCCAGGGGAAAAAAATTAAGAGGTCACACTAAATAAAGCAAATGAGTGAAGCTCTTTGTATTGCATTGCAAAGGAGTAACAAACTGGTGCTTCCTCTGTCTGCTAAACTACCCATTTTGGTTTGTTTTTTTTTTTGGGGGGGAAGAGGTTTTGAAGCAGGGGCACAAAATCATAAAATTTGGAGGAAGATACAATAACTTAACATAAGGAGACTGTTCATTGGTAAAAAATGATTCTCAAACAATTAATCTTCCAAAGAGAATGTTAAGATGAAATTTTAATGAGAGTTTCCAAGTATCTACAGTAAGAGAAGGTATCAGGTAGAAAAAGCATCTCTAACTAGCAGACAAGCACATTGTCTAATTCAAAGTCCTGCCTGTATTTCTTTCCTTGGTGTGAAAGAATCACTTGCCCTAATGAAATAACTCTCCCCTACTGTCTAAATTCCTCTTCTCAGCTGCGGTTCTCTTGAAGTAAGAAGGTATTTTTGGCCTGAAAATGACTGAAATATGGAGTCAAAAGTCTGTCTCTTCCTTAGTCTTAGGCAATAGATCAGTAAACAAAAAGGCATTGACTTCTTATCAAATAACTAATTAAATATCCTTCAAAAAATCAAAAATGAAAAAATGCCCTTGAAATTTAGCTTATCTTTTTAATGTAGATAGACATAAAAGGAGACAAATATTTTATGTTATCCAAAATAAAAGCAGAGCAGCAAATACATACTGGAATATACCAGTGCTGAAATCACATTCAGAGCGTGAAATAATCTCTATCTGAGGCAGTTTAATATATTATACTATGGAAGATGATGCTTTTACTATAATAAATACCACTAATGTTTTATATGGCAAGTGACTTCATCTTATATGGAACCCCTGGAATGTCCCAGCTTCCAGTTAAAGATATTCTCTTTCATCTCTAAATAGATTACACCTTCAGCAGGTGTTTGAAATAGGCAGAGGCTTGCAGCCTCATAAAGAGGCAAAAAGGGGATGACTGGTCAGACATGGAAAGTGAGAGCTGGTAATTATTTTCATGTGACACACAAGAGATGCTGTAGCAAAGCTGACTAAACCTGAGCCAGTCCTTTTCAACAGTGATGTCACCCGGTTCTTGCTTTCTACAAAGTTATGATTAATAAAAGGGCAGGATTATTACAGTAACTTACTCTTAGTGGTCAACGGGTGACATCAACAGCAGCTGAGCAAACTGACCAAACCTCCTTGTGTGTTGCTGAAGTTTTTTTTTTTCCCTCTAGCAATGACTAACAAGGGGCTAACAGCATCTGACATCACAAAGGGCCCTTGAAACTGGAAGGACACTTCTGGTGGAACTTCTGAATAGCAGCCACTGGTTTAACTCTTCTGCTTCATTTTAGGGTTGCAAGTTGTTTCTGCTGGCCTGCAGCAGGCTCTTCCCTTTCTCTGTTCATTGATTGCATGTGCCTTCAGACTCAAAGCTGATCCAAAACTCCCCCAACAGCCTTTCTAACATAAAGCTACATGATCCACATCTGCTTCATCTGCTGGTACTGTGATACCTTTTTTCTTCATTGCTAATTCCAGAAGGTCTTTACAAAAGAAGCTTATGAATGTTTGGAGCGTGGATTTTAATAACAACAACACAGAAAAGTCAGACAGGCTATGTAGAACGCCAGGCCTCTGGTTAATCTTTGGAAGAATGCTGTGCTTAATTACATTTTCTTTTTTCAAATTGATAGAGACTTATAACAATCCTGTTTGCTATTTAACCTCTGCAAATTTGCCCTCCCTAAAATTAGACTTGGCCACCTGGAAATATTTACCTACTGAACTGAAATGCTCTTGTGAAAACACTACCAGTGTAAATTGAATTCTTACCCCTGTGGAGTAACAGAATTTACATTGTACAGCCCAGACCATAACTAGGGGGTGCTCAGAGAGAAGGTCAGATACTCTGGGCTCTTTCCATCAAATTAACTTTTTTTTTGTGCCATGTGTACAGCACTTGCACTGATAATATAAAGGCCACATGACACCACCTTCAAGAAAACAGTTCCGAATTAGAGCTGCAGAGGTTGGACCTTACATTACTGAAACGTTCTCTGAGCTGGGACAATTGAAATGCCCTTTCTGAACATTAATTAAATAAAAGATAGAGTGTGCAAGCGAACCATTTACTTGTCCAAACATTAATAACATTGTACTTCACATTTTCACAGAAGGCTTCTTGTGAGGGAAACAAACAATATTCTAAACTGAATCAGTGAATAATTGTCCCAATGGTAATATTTGGAAACTCAGCCGGAAGATGAGCTGAGGAGTACCACACTTACTGAAATGGTCAACCACAGACCAGTTAGCTGTAGTCTAAACATTTTCTGTCAGAGGCTTTGTGCAGCTTGATGTGGTTTTACAGTTCATAAGCAGGTAGCAACATATTTTAGCAAGTAGGAAGAAAAGGTGTAGCCCTGAACAACAGATTAAGTACTGTGAGCAAGCTCCGACCTCCTATCTTCAAAGTTAGAAAAGACATATACCTATTTCAAAGGATTTAGGGATGAATAATCAGCTGATTGCTGAAGAAAATCTATACACCAAGTATTCGTGCTACCAGAGGTCAGTCATTTTATCCCTTATAGTTAATTTCACAGTTAGAATATATTTAAAAGGTAAGTTTAGATTCTGTGCAGTTCGTACTGTATTCTATCCTGTTCTTGTATCTCAGAATATGCTTTGGAACAACTAATTTATTTTTTTTTCTGGAGTGACCAGACTTTCAGCAGATGCCTAAAAATGTCCTATGTCTGTAACTGCAGTAATTTATGTCCAAATATGTCTGTATTCACACATCCAAATAAATCACTGTGTGTAGAGATCTGGTAATGAAATACCTAACTGTCCCTTAAGCACTTATTTCATGTCTATGAGCTGGAGTGCTCAAATGAATCTACTGGGGCAGCTTTTACATGAAAGAATCACGTCCTGACTTTCACCCTTCTTTCTGAGTCAGATGTTGCCCCGCAATTCCAGCCTGTTTCTGTTTCCAGATGCTGACATGCAGCAGACTTCCCATAAACCTTAGGACATCCGGCCATACCTGGGCAATTCAGACCAGCTTTGCAGCTAGACAGCAGAGGCAGTCTTTCCCAGTGATTCAGCTTTGAGACTATGAGAAAGCAGTCTAATGTATACAAAAAAATGTTTTCTTAACTTTTCATCTTAACCAGAGCTTGACGTACTGCTTCGACATCACTGGCTGAGGAAATGTTTCCAATTGCCGGTGATCAAAGTTAACCAATAATCTGATACAGTGCTTTTGCTCTTAAAAGCATTCACCAGAATGACTGTGAGGTGTCTGGATTGAGTTTTAGTATGTGACACTTTTTTCTGTTCTAGAGCAGCAGTTCAAACCCAACCGGTGTCTCTTGTGATTAACGTGGTTATTCACAAGACTTCCTTTTGTCTAGGGTAGGTTTCCTTTGAAACTGGTGGTGAGAGATGGGCTTTCCCGAGGGTGATTCAGGGCAGGAACAGTTAGATCTCGCTCTGAATCACCTTCAGGAGCCTTCTTCTTCTTTCTACAGCACAGAGACAGGGGTGCCTCGCTACCACATAAGGACAGTCCCCGAGCGGTCCTGCTGGTGGTCCCTCTGACCCCTTTTTTCATTGCAACAGTGGCAACAGTAGACGCTGTTTGGAGAGAGAATGTGAGCCTGGCCGCTTTCTGCGGGCCCGTCCCTCCAAGCTCCCCAGCATCCGCAATTGTTGTATTAAGGATGTTAAAGGATATGTCCCTGCCTATTCCCTCTGGTAGTTTTTAATGGACCTTTTTGAGTCTTCTGATACTGTCTGCCTCCACAGCCTCCTGTGGCAACAAATCCCAGAAGCTCACTCTCCATTGTGTAAGCACTGTATCTGTTTTAAATCTTCTCCTACTAGTTTCAACGAGTTCCCCCTAGTTCTGCAGGATTTGGTGGGTAACAGTTCAGCATTCACCTTATCTGCCATCTCCATGATTCTCTAAGCCCCAAGCATAGCTTCAGCTTCCTCTTCTCCAAGCTGCCCTTCAGTTTCTTCTTATTAAAGCAGCTGCTCCAAAACCTTAATAATTTTAACGTCTCTTCTCTAACTCTACTGTGTCCTGCTTGAGGTGCAGAGACCAGAACTGCAGACAACATCCACTTTGTGGGTGCACCACACACAGAGTGGCAAAATGGTACCCTCTGTCTTGCTCCCACACTCTTCCTAACATTTTCCTGGCTTTTTGGACTGTCACTGCACATTACACTTTTAAGTTTGGAGACGTCTAAATAATACATCCAAGACTCCTCTCTCCCTAGTCTGCAGATATCCCTCATGAATTCTTCCCTGAATGCCACTTCTAGATTGGCTATTTGAGGATTTGTGTGAAAGTATTCCTTTTGTTAGCTCAGCTCCCACTCAGAGGAAAACACTACAACAGGCAGCTCTGCTGAGTGTCTCAAGAACTTGTTGAGCCGAGGGCATGAGCTAGTCTCTGTGTACCCAAGAACGTGGGTGAGGAAGATTGTCCTGTGGCTGTCCCTGCTATTCTCTCCTCTGAGCAAGCAGATTAAGTTATTGTTCAAAGCTGTCAATTTGACTCTGATCACGTGAGCTAAATTCAGTTTGAGGGGGAAAAAAAGAAGCAGAACTAACCCCCCAAAAAAGAATCTGCTTTATGAGAAACATCTGAACACTTCTTTGTTGTTTTTATACTTCCTAGATGCTTGGTTGCTGTCCCTGAATGGGCAGCTTCAAAGGAGCAATTAAAAAATGTGTGCATAGACGCACAGTTGAGCCCTGTTTGCACACAAAAACTTTATTCTGAGCTACCTTATGTCACCCCTTTTAGCAGGAGTCATCATGAGGGCATGACACCAATAAGCAGACAATGAATAAAGAAAATAACTGTTTATAAGTTCATAGTTGGCATACAAAAGTTATTGAAGAGGAACTGATATTCTAGGCAACTGGCCATCACTGCTGCCTATCAACCCTCTGTTCCCCCAACTGTTACTGGGTGTTATAAAGCTCATTTTAAAAACACTTCTCCAAGACCTCTGAGCTTGGCGGGTACTATTTCGTGCTCACCAATGAACAGGCTTAAACCTAATAGTTCATGCACTTTGTAGCCTGCAAGCAGACACCAGGCAAGTAGGTATTTAACTGTCTATGTGTCACATGTCCCACCTGCACTGAACGACAAGTATAAAATTCCAACCATAAAAAGTGAAGTCACAGAAGAAAAATTAACGGAAGTGGATCAGTGAATTAAACCCAGATCAGATGATCCCATGTCTACTCCAAAGGTTCAGCTTCATGCTACTGAGTCAAATCTTAAGTGTTAAATCCCCAGATTTGAGGAAAACTCTGAGATAAATTCTCTAATCTTAGGGAGGTTTACATTTGAACTGGGAGTCTCAGGGTAATCTCCAGTGCTTGTTAAAACAAGGGCAGGAGGTGGGGGACTATGTAGAGGGAAGGGGGGCAGTTTCATTAGTTCAATAAATGATGACTGTTCATTTTACCCCCCTCACCTCCCCACATGTGAAATGCTCTCAGTAATTTTCTGTGTTTCCCTGAAAATAATCATTGAAGCCCAACCCGTCCCTCAGACTTAACCTGTGTCTGCATTGGACACGAGTCCAAACATTTTTTTAAACAACGCTTATGAAAACCAGTGGCCGTGAGAAGCCAAACAGCTCCAAGGGCTTGTTTGATACTTTTGCCCCACAGATCTCAGAACAGATATTGATTCTTTCAGCTGTACAGATGGGCACATGAGGTGCTTGTCCTCAGCAGTTGAGGACAGAGCCACAGAGCCCAGATTTCCTGGTCCCCATCTAAAACTCTCTTCAGTAAACAGTTCTAAGCAGTCAGGCTTCCTCTTTCCATTTTCACTGCAGGACACGTTCACTTTATCCACAGTGATTTGCTCCACGGGGGATTCAAAATGACAAAGCAGCAACAATGCAGAAGATCTATATGTCCTTTTTAAGTCACTTGGTGGTATCATCAGTATTTCACTTAGGGCAGTTCTCTGCTGGACGCTCTCACAGGTGGGAATATCTGTCGATGTGTGACACTGCAACTTTTCCCATGGCCCGTGCATGATGACTGCCTTCGAAGATTTGTGAGTGTAATCTCTTGTTGAGTTCAGCTCAACAAAAGGGGCGATCTTATGAGCTTCTTTCAATTCCCTCCCACACATCAGCAGGTTTAGAAGTAATCAAAACATAATCAGCAAAATGTATCCCCATCATCAAGGGAGCTAAAACAAGATGAAATTGGACCTTTCATACAAGATGAAAACAGGGATCTCTGTTTAAAAGGAAAAGGCAAAACCCAGGCTTTGATATGTAGAAGTTAAATTAAACAATAGACTTTACATCAGATCTTCTACTGATGTAATCCAATCTCTGAAGTCAGAAGACTTACCCCAATTTACATTAACTAAGGGTCCAACACTCCTGTTGCAAAAACAGTTGTAAATCTTTCTGAAATCCACAGGCAATATTACTTTGGGGAGCACATCAGTGAATAATCATCCAAAGAGCTTTTGTCTAAGGCCCAATTTCTTGTTTCTCTTTCCATCCACCAATGTTAACACTTATCCTTAAAGTCAAAGCTTGATACAACTGATTCCTGCTCCCACAGTCGGCGCTGCTTTCAGTGGCAGCGAGAGTTGGTCCTAGAAGCCAAAAGATAACAGTAGTCTCTACTAACACTGTTGTGTATGCTGTGATTTGACTAACTGTAGTAAAAGGAACACAGAGCAGCGAATTCAGGGCTTGTCAGGGAAATAAAACCATTTCCCATTATTTTGAAGTTGGTCCAAAGATATTCTTGATAAAACTCCTCTGACTGAAGTACAATTACATAAGGAATTATTCTGATGTATGCTTTGTGCAAAAGCCAAAGTTTTCAACAGCATGCAAATTTACTTAGTGGACTTTAAATAATAGCTTTAATTCACCTATAAATGTTAAATACTGCTCCAACTTTAGCCATAAGTTTTTCACCCTACTTGGAGCCAAATAGGATCTGTCACCTGGCAGTCCCTCCCTGTGTGGTTTGAATCATTGATGTGACTCTAATCATAACCTCAAAAAAATCTTTGAAGACAGCATCACTCAGGACATTTTACACATTACAGAGCTGTTTCTCAAGAAAAAAAGATTACTTTTCCAGTAATGTACTGAAAAATCGCCTGTCAAATGAGCAAGCTGTGTGAAAAGCCTTAGTTCCTTGGACTACTCTCTCCAGTTACAACTGAACTCCATACTCTCTATAAAGTCAAGAAAATTCACTTTGTAAATAGGTTTGCCCCCAAATGCAAAGTTTTGAGCAAGCTCTGATTATAACACATATTTTAGTGATGTCACACCATGCTAATAACATCATCTGTGCCACCTGCCCAATGTAGTCATATGCCTTGGGTTTTATTTGAAGTGTAAGAAGGCAACACTTTTGTTTAAATAGCATGGCCATGAAATATCCTTGTTAGAGCTCACTGTTCCATGAGTTGGGAAGAAAAAACATCAACGAATGTCGTGTCAGAAGACACAGGTATAGTTTAGATAGAAAATTGACATGTTTGCTTTTGTTAGTGAGATTGACTTTAAAGAAGATCCTTGTAAAACAGAACATTTATACTTATCCTGCCCCCTTGCAACAGTGTCATCCATCAATATTTAAAAAAAGGCGAGAAATTGAAAGCTATTATTTACTCTACCCTGTAGACCCAGTTCTTATCCTCAGATGAACTTTATTTTTTGACCAGCTCACTAATTATTATTGAAATCACTGGCCCCTCTAAAGAGCACATAAGCATTTGAGTTAGTGGCAACAGCAAGATTGGCCTTAATTGGTCCCCTTACATAAAAGTAGAAACATAAACCTTCTAAGTATAAGTTTCTGGCATATCTCTTCTTATTATTACAGGAAAATAAGGTACAACAGAGTGAAATTCCAGCTGATTTGCACAGAAATCTGTGCCAATGTGTTTTCTGATGGCTGCTCTTCAAAGCAGGAATGGAGATGGACAAATATGTTGTATGCAGTTGGGGATTCCAAAATAGTCAGTAAATCACACAATATCTACTGCTTGAATAATGAAGTGGCATTGGGCCACTTTTTTATGGTTCGTAAGATAAAATCCACAATTAAGGAGAAAAAGGGACAGGTTGCTGGAATGGTAACCTTTCTTTCTCAGTCCCATTCCTTTCGTTGTTTCTGATCCAGCAGGGAACTAATACATACCTGTGAGCCAGCAAGATGGGCTCAGCATCACTCTGCCTTTTTATGTAGTCTCACTCATTGGTATCAGAATTTAAATCAGAAATCCCAGCTTCACTAAATGAACAATGATTATCTCTGGACTCTGAAGCTGACAGAAAAAAAAAAAATCAGAAAGAAAGAAAGAAAAAAAAAACAAAACCAAAAAACCCCCAGCTACAGCCTTTCCCAAGAGCAATTGCCCTTTCTGGCAGGAAGGGGTAAAAATAGAGGCAGCTCATTAATATGGCTTGGCAGTGCTTAATGGCAGCTGGTCTGAAGAGTTAGATCAGTGGGTCTTTCCAGCAGTACTCCCGGACCACTGCCAGCAGGTGTTGCTNGGAGAAAAATATTTATAAAGAGAGAAATAGGTGTGAAAAAAAATTAGTCACTGAGTAAAGCTTTCATTAGGCCTTTGGTAAAGCTATACACAAACTCCCCGAGGCAATAGGGAGCATGCTCTGAAATGAATAATGCTTTTCACTTCTCCTAAACTCCTTTCAGAAGTTATCCTGCGCTATAAATCACGCATGTGTTTGCTGTACCTCACTCGGGAGCTTTCTCTCTTTGTCACGGACCGCACGCTTTCCCATGGGGGGATTCTCTGACCCTTGGGAGAAGCTCCTGCCTGGCTGGGCGCTGCATCCTTGGGGTGTGATGCTCAGCAGCCTCCCACCAGCCGCTGCAAGGGGAGCTCCGTGAGCCCAAGGAGAAGAGAGCCCTGCTACTTCCAGGGCAGTTTTTCCATTCTCTGTAAAACCAGTGCAGTACAAGATCTCTCGCTGAGCTCGCCTGCTGCCAAATTACAACAGTCCCCGCACTACCAGTATGTAACTAATTTCGAAGAGTTTTAGGATGTCAGTTCAAACCAAGCTCGCTCTGGCCCTGAGGAAAACAGGATTGCAAGCTGGAAGAGTCCTTTGCCAAAACTGGGGTTTAGGGTCCCCATTAGGAACAACTGCGAAGAGCGAGGTATATGCGTGCTCGTTATCTGTTCCTTGAAGCAAGTCTCCCACTGTCCCTGAAGAGAGAAAAAGGGAAAAGAAAGCAAAAAACCCAGCAGTTCTTTGTAACAACTGGAACCATCGAAGTCAGATTGCAGGAAGGCTACTGAAACCTGTTTCAAGAGGCTTCAATCCTCAGCATGTTACAGTCTGGAAACTTATTATATGCATATTAAAAATGGGAAACAAAACAGCCTATCTGGTCATATGTTTCCCATTAACTTCTGATTTTTTGCTCATTCTACCAAAGCTGTTGTGTGAATACAGCACACACACCAGTTGGGATCGACTGTAAGGGCTCCCTGGTATCACTGTAAGCTGAAAGTTTTGAATCTGTCTTCTCCCATCCACATCAACCAGATTAAACTTACATTACCAAAAGGACATAAAATACAATTATAAGTACGATTCAGGCCAAAAAAAAAATCTGAAGGATGGGGATTTTCTGGTAATCAGTGGGTGTTTTGAATGAGTAAAGACTGCATGATCATGCCATTTGTCATAAACGGTACCACATAAAGCCAGTTATTATGTGTGTTTAAGGAGATGGATTTTGGATTTACTTTTGACCTTATATATATATTACTTCTGTACTGCCTAATTGGCATAGCTATTTCTGATTTTCATTAATGTAAACTGGAATGAAAATTGCTTTTTATTTTATACCACAAGTGTTAATATCACACTTGCAAAAAATGTGACTTGTCATTCATTGTAATTTATTTTTAGATGTCTAAACAGTTTTTAATAGTGTGATGCAATCTGCACGTCAAAAAGCCAGGAGACTTGGACGGGAGCAATATGATTCATTTTTTTAAGAGCTTTAAAGGGATCCCCAAGTTAAACAGAAGGACATATTTATTCAGAGATTGAATTAAAAAAAAATCACGCACATCAAAAGGATTCTTACTCAAATGCATTTTCCTGAATTTGAAAAGGATCCAAATTTGCAGAAAGATTTTCTGGTATATCCTTCAGTATGAAAGAAGAAGAAAACAATTTGCAAACGAGTAATTAATTATCTGGCAAATACTATATTTGAACTAAAGCAGTGATATCTACATCTAATAATCTCTCTACAATAAAACAAGCTGGAATGTGTCTTCCTGACTCATAATGTTTTGGTCTGAGCTGAAGTTCTATTCTTTAAAAGGATGCACAGATCACCAGCACAAGTTGCATCCACGGTATTTTGCTAGATTACACACTTTGGAGTTTCCATTAGATAAATACGAGAAGTATGTCTCATACAGGAAAAAAAACAGCCAATATGCTGATGTAACACGATTAACCAATCCAGCACAGTGATCCGGCCCACTTACTTTTGACAGACGTTATATGTGAGTGTACACATGAGAAGTACAGTATAAAGCTTCGCATTATAAATACCACAAAGAGGAACTTCAGCAGTTCTTAGTGCACAATACAGCAGTCTCCTCCTGAGAGTCAGGACTAGAGAGGTAAAACTTTAAACCAGCTTTTTTTTTTCTTTTCAAACTGAAACTTTTAATTCCTGTGCATGCTGTTGCATATTGCTAGGGCTGTATTGAATGAATACATACCCAGAGCTTTGCAGCTCAGGTAATTTTATAGAATAGTCTGAAGCACCGTTTCTGTCTGTATTCAAACGCTGTGTGTTTTTGTACATGTATGTATGTGCATGTAAGTACAAATGAACTTGAATCAGCGGTGTTGACAGACTCTCTCTCAGAAAACAGTGGTTTTTAGAAAGTTGTGCTTTAATGTTAAATCTGTCATCATCATGGCATGCAAGTAAAATATGCTATCCCTATATGTAATAGAGATTGTATGCAGTAAGTGCACCTCTAATATATGGCAGGCAACGTGTACCCCACAGCAAGAACCCAAACATACTTATCTGTATTTTATATTGATTTATGCCTATCCTTTACTTTTCATCAGACACTGTTGGGATAGGTGCTATATTAGAACTATAAATAACTCCTTTAATTATGTCATCTGTTAGTACGTCTAATCATGAATGCATATTTTCATCCGAAATTATTTTTTCATCCAATTAAACTTTTAGTTCTATTTCAAGCTGACTTTCAGACTTCATATAATTACAACAGACTTTGGGCTGTTCACAAGATCCAAGAAATTTCAGTGTATTATAGTGAGGTTTGTGTTACAAAGATGTGTTTATAAGAATGGCTGCAGGGTTTATAATGCTGACAGACCTGTAAGTGTAACAGTATATAACAGTATAGCAAGTGAGGTCAGTAAAACACAGATGAGGGTGTACTGTGGATGCCTTATAACAGTAAAAGACTTATAAAAGAGCTTAATTGAAAAGGACTTGCAATATATAACATTTGTAAAACTTTGGTTGATTGTTCAATTACTTCTGTGTGTTTCATTTACTCTAGCTATAATTCCTTGCCTGTCTCTTAGCCTGTGTGCCTGTAGTCATCTCATGGAAATTAGAGACCTTTCAATGCTTATATTCATAAATTACTCCTTTGCACTCTGAAGTACAATGGTTGGTGGTAATATACTGAAAGTGGAGTATTTGCTGGGTGGGAGGTAAGCACACCTGAGAAGACAGAGCTGTGTGAGAGTAAGAATGAAAGGAAGGAAAAGAAATAGGGTAAACACTAAAAAAGAAGAAGCTGTTCTAAGAAAATCTGTACAAGCTAACATCTGGAGGGGAAGAATCCCAAGAAGTTATAGTTATAGCTGTAATTTTTCCATTTTCCATGACCAAATTCAAACGTAAGCGAGTTTGTTAACTTCAGCGTTGCTCAGTAAGGAGCAGAACGGAGAGGCTACAGAATCCTAAAGGCAACATGAAGCCATGGCAGTGACACAGGGAATGCCTTTCCACTGTAGAGCAAATCCCTCCCAGGCAAAAACTGGCAAGGGGCTACCAGAACTGGTTGAACCTCCCGCTCATGGTAGTGCTTTAGATTTCACTTAATTCCTAATGTCTTATTCTAATATTATGATTGCTCTGTGTGATTTAAATGAATGAAGCAATAAATGCCATCTAATAACAATGGGCCAAATGTAGAAGATCTTACTCAGCCTTCACTCAGACAGAATTATTATTGGCATCGATGAGGGATTTGCTTGAGTCAGAAGCAAGTATGACTTGTAACACTTTTTACCTTCAAAGCATTTTTCAGGCATTGCTTGATTAACCCCAAATCTAAATATATCTGCCTGAGAACTCCTAGGCACAGAGTAGCATACAAGTAGGGATATTTCTGGTGGGAGGGCACTACCCTCACATGTCACGAATATGTGCTGTACCAACTCATGTTCAGGCTTTCAGTGCCTGGCTGCATATTGCAGCTGGGGAGTGTATCATATATTACATAGCCCTCCAAACAACAGTGTGATTTTGCACCCGTCAGATCTCTTGCCAGTGTTGATAACCTCCAGAAAAGACCTTTTCTTCTACTCAAGGCAGAGTAATGTTCTGCCCAAAATACTTGGAGCCCCTCCCCTCATGCCCATCTCATTCACAAGCTATTTAACATCTCCTGCTATCCCCGACAATACCAGGCAGGACCAAGAGCAAGGTGCTCGTTAAAGATTTCACTCTTTTCATTCATTCATGTTTCCTCTGTTTGGTTAAGTCAGTGATACTGTTGAAGGAATAAAACAAACAGAACAAAACAAAAAGAAAGGGAAAAAAAAAGTAAAAAAAGAAAAAAGGGGGGGGGAATGACAGCTGGGGGGGAGGGTCAAACAGAGAGAAGAAAAAAAAGAGTAAATTTACAGGAATGAGAAGAGGTTTTAGAAAGGGAGGAGGGAAGGAACCACGAGTAGTGATATTTGAAGAGAGGTGTGTGTTAGGGGAGCAATGAGCATAAGGAAGCCAGCCTGCCTGTTCCTCCCCCTTCCTAATCATAGCCTTTACTCACAGACAAAACTCCCTCCCTCTCTCATTCACTCACTCACTTTAGGCCAATCCGTCTCTCTCTCTCTCTCCCTCTCTCTGTGTCTCTCTCCTACTCTGAGACAGAGTCAGAACTCTTCTCCCTGACAGCCACAAACATCTACAGCACTTATTGCATTCAGAGAGGGAACCTGCAAACAAAACTTCACAGAAAACTTTTGGTTCTTGTTCCAGAGAATTTGCTGAAGAGAAGGAAAAACAAACAAACAAACAAACAAACTAAACCAGCCCCCAGAAAAACTGTTCGTGAAGGGGGAGGAAAAGCAGGGCCTTTTAAAAAGGGAATCACAACAACTTTTGCTGCCAGGATGCCTTTGCTTTGGAAGAGAGGATTTCTGTTGGTGCTTTGCTGGATTATAGTGAGGAGTTCCCCAACCCCAGGATCCGAGGGGCACAGTTCAGTCACTGACTGTCCATCATGTGCCCTTGCCACGCTCTCAAAGGATGTGCCCAGCTCACAGCCTGAGATGGTGGAAGCAGTAAAGAAGCACATACTGAACATGTTGCACTTGAGGGACAGACCTAATATCACCCAGCCGGTGCCCAAGGCAGCACTTATAAATGCCATCAAAAAACTCCATGTGGGAAAGGTGGGAGAGGATGGTTATGTGGAAATAGAGGATGATGTTGGAAGAAGAGCCGAGATGAATGACGTTGTGGAGCAAACCTCAGAAATCATCACTTTTGCGGAATCAGGTGAGTGCTTGAAAAACAAGACTGTAAAAATATTCTTTGTGCCAAATCTGCAGTTAACTTATTTTATTCTCCTCAGCAATAATGTTTTCTGCAAGGTTGTAGGATGAGACCTGGGGGAAGGGAGAAGGAGGAATGGGATGGGGGGGGNNGGGGGAAGGGGGGAGGGGGTGGGGGGGGGGGGTTAGGTGTCCGAAGGAATTTGATTTTTCTGACTTAGTCTTGGCTACAGATTACACTTGCTAAGCACAGTCAGCCACACAGGGAGGAAGCTCTCTAACCAATCTTGAGCACAAAGTCAGCCTGCAGCAGGGTCCTCCAAACTGTGCCTGTGAAGCCAGAGTACTTGCAGTAAAGTACTTGATTGCAGAGTTGATGGTGAAGGAAAAAAGTGGGAAAGAGAGTTTATCAAGACAGAAAGTGAGCTGCAAACTACTTGAGAAACACCCCTTTTATGTAAAAATTATAGTGGAAGTTATAAAAGCAGATGAAACAGCTTTAACTTTTGAAAGTGAGAGGGCTTTTTTGTGGTTTTGTTTTGTTTTGGGTTGGGTTTTTTTGGGGTTTTTGTTTTGTTGTTTTTTTTTTTTTTTAAATTTAACACAGCATCTTCGGCAGTAAAGAGTTGCAGGGACTGTCAGATGACTTCAATAGAACCGGACAAGTTGCTGTAGCTGATCCAATTTGTAATGCAGACTTCTGCATACTGGAAAAAAGATTCTGTTCCTAAAACGCTGCTGCCAAAAAATGCAACCTTGGTAGGGTGTATTTTGAACTCTTTCACAGTTCCTTTCCCCCTAACTCTTGTGCAGTAAGAGCTCAGAATATATATATTTACTAAGTAATGGCTTAAAACTCACATCAGCTGCCTATAGGAAACAGCTCTAAAGTTGTACTTTACTGTGTTGTTCCTACAGGAATAGGACCAGAACCCATTTTAATTCAGTGTATATGTATCTGCATTCTGCATGTATATGTTAGTATACGTGAGTAGTTCATGCATGCATCAATAGCAGTATCTTGCAAATAACTCTATCATCTAACTAACAGCAACTTTTTATGATGCTGTCTAGCCAAAGCATTTTTCCTGTTGCCAAGACGGTTTTAAAAGAATGTCATTGTTTTGTTTGGTACAGCATATGGTAGGCAAAGTATGCAAAGGAACTCCAAGCATTTTTGTTTAAAAGTTTGCTGCAGCAGTATAAACAATTAAGACAACACTCAGAGTTTCCAGTCCTGAAAACCTGTTGACTCAGATGTTCTGATTGCAGGGAAGCCATGCACAAGAAGTGTGCATGCTTTTAAGAGCAGACATTCCTGCTGGCTGTCTGATTTCCAACTGTACAAGGAGCCCTTGCCTTTGGAGCCCTTGTCAATATACACATTATCAGTTCTTTCAGCATGAGAGCTCAAGCTTTTCAGTTTTTCCATCCCCTCCACTTCAGAAAGCAGGCAGAAGCTGTCAATGCCAGAGGTCAGTAGAAGCAGGGGCAGCTCAACATTAGTTTAGAAATGAATTTATAGAAGCAAAGGAATCTCTAAGCTATCTATGAGTCGGATTCCCCACCTGGTTTTCAGCAGCTCGCTCTGAGCACAGTGGAACACATATGGCATGAACAGTGGTTTCTCTTCACTGTATGAGTCCCAATTATTTGTAAACACATTATTGTCTCTCCTGAGCTCTGACACAAAGGAATTTGGAATTTGATATATGCCTACTCTGTACGACACCCTCCAACGGCGGCTGCCGAAGCCATTGGCTCTCGGGGCCACGTGAGCAGCCAAGATGCTGCCATTGCCCGCACGCTGGCCAATCACCCCGCCAGCGATCCCCGCCACCCTGCCCAGCGCTGACACGTCACCGCCTTCGATTTGCATAGCCTTGTCCCACTGCTGCTGGCCACATGAAGTTGGGAGCCCTTATGCCATGGAGTTGCACAGCTGAAGGAACGGGGGCGTCCACTGTGTTCTCATGCCTTTCCTTCCCTCTGCTGTCCTCCTTTGCACTACGCCCATCCCGAAAGCCGAGGCAAGAGGGCTGGTCTGTCCCTTTCCCCCACACCTGCTAGGCTTTGGTTTGGGACGAGGGAGGAGCAATTAGCAACCTAGAAACTGAGCTCTAGGGTTTGGGCTTATAACAGAAATGATAACTCCACTCTGTGGAGTGACTACAGGCTGCTGAAACGTATTCTTCAACTGCAGCCATTCCTGTCTGGTGTCCTGCTAACATCAGAGGATCTACCACATTTCACAGGTGCTAATGCTGCAACAGCTTAAGTAAACTCCACCTGGGATCTCTTCCCGTTGTGCACTGGCAATTTTACCTGTCAAATATTAAATCAGTATTTTTTTCTGTTAAGGAAAGTGAGGCAAAAGTGAAGGCAAGTGACATGTCATCTAGGAAGTATGAGTTAAAAAGACAGGAATAGAATGTAGCCACATGGACGGTCCCCACTTTTCATTCTGTGAAAACTGGGAATAGTATGAAGAAGTTTAAACACCAAGCAGGAGAATAAACATGTTCTTCTCACAGCTGGGTTAATGCTCTCTCTGCTTTTAATGTGAAACTCACTCTGCCTCAATAGAGGGCAATAAGAAATCAATGAAAATGCATGGAAACATCTCACGTTGTGTCATATAAAGGCCCATGAAAAGAAAAATAAGACTTTAGGCTTCTTGTTCCTTTGGGTATGGCTTGACACAAACCAGCCATTCCCCATACCTTTCAGAAGCCACATTTACTACTTGCCTTCATAGAAAAGCAGTATTTCCATCTTTCATCAGCCATATCCTCAAACATACAAAGAAACGGAGTGTATGAACAAACAGTGCCCTGTGCATGTGGCTCTGGCTTGAGACTATTTTCTAAAATAGCAAAATTCAAATGAGCACGGACTTCAGACAATTAGAGGGGAAATAAATGCAGCAAACTCGTTTGACGCACAGGTGTAGTTATGTCCAGGAAATCAGCAAAAGAGTTGGCAGGTAGTTTTCACAGCTAACAAATCCAGACAGATCTCTGCAAAACTAATGACTGTGAGTATTGGGCAAAAGTTTACAAATGCACCCCACTGTCCTTTGGCACTCTTACAAGTCAAACATGAAAATTATTTTCTACTTGCATATCAGACTGAGATTACTAACCTTGATTAGTTCTGCTATGAGGGTAGCTGTGCCAGATTCTGTGGGTTACTTCAAGGTCTTAAAGAAAATGCTTTGAGGACAGGGGTCATGTAATTTTGTGACAAGCAAATCCAACAGGGTCTGTAACAGAGATACTCAATGCTCATAAAATATGATTGGCTACTAGCTCATTCATTATTTTAAGTAGATAGCTTATTAGGCAGATCTGGGGGTTTGCCAACCGAATTTAATCCTGGCAACTAAACTACCACTGAAATGGGTTGCTAACACCAGCCCCTGAGAAGGTGGTAGGAATTACTGAAATCCAGAGGTTTACTGCCAAGAAAAAAATGAGAAATCTGACAGCCACTTAGACCACTTTTACCGTTTTGTGCCACTTCAAGCTGAGTTCAAGGTGAACTGACTGCACCAGGTGATGCCTTCTTCCACGTGCAGATGGGTACATGTGTTATAAACTCACACCTTTTCCCAGGAAGATACCTACCCCCATACAGCCAAGCTGGCAGTTCAGGAGGGGGAGGAAAAATATGTATCGTTATGTGTTTTTGAATTGTGACATCAATTTTCTTTTGGAAAGAACTGTGTTTAATAGGACAGGTATTTGTACTGAGTAAGGGACGGCCACGAGAGGGCACACTGCAAAGGCTTTTAGCTTCACACAAGGCAACTTTCCTGCAAACTCTTCATTTACCTAATTGGATCCTGATTCCCAGAGATCTTTATGCTTATCTGTAGATTCTCTGAGTGTAGCTCGTTCCTCTCTTCTAGTTTATGTCAAAGGCAGAGGTTCACTGAAGTGGAAAACTGTGAAGAAAATAATGCATTAAGGAAAGAGAAGGGAAAAAGAGAAACTGATGGATGCTAGAAGTTCTGGAAATCTAGAGAGATCAGAAATTATCAATATTATTTTTTACAAGATACTGACAAATGTGACCGTGAATCATCATCTGAGATGATTTTCTCACATCTTTTTTTAATGCAGTCTCCTTGGCTTTTAGAAAACAAGCCTATTTTCCCTTGATTATTTTTTTTCCTTTGGCATACTATATGAAAGATTTCAAGTTTAGGAAATGAAAGAGAGTTATTTCCAGAAGAGGAAAGCCATTCTGTATTAATCTGTTTCATTGTACCAAAATGTGAGAATTCAGGGAGGCTGCTTGGTTTAAGAACAACCTGAGAGAGCACAGATGGATCTGAGAAGGTGGAAGCCAGTTTGGAAAAAGATACCTGAGAGGCACAGAGAGTACTTTGTGTGTCCATATCCGTGTGTGGTCATGCCCACGGTTCTGTATGGAAATGCAGTTGGGAATATCTAACTAGGTGTTTGCCTCTGTGTGTGTATGGGCACACGTGTGTCCTTACACACAGGTATGACGAGGCAGACGTGCTTATACACCTGTGTAGCTGTGCCCACACCATTGCTGCAGATAAGTACGTGCATTCATGTGTTCTGTGTGCAGAACGTATCTGCATTGCATACGTGTAAATGATTCATGCTGAGGAGTTCTTGTATCTAGATATGTCTATGAAAAGGCAATGAAAGGCCATCTCATTTAATGCAACAGAGCTTTGCAACACTGATTTAGCATTGGAGCTCTGTCTACTGGAAGCAGCTGGAAGTTCTGTTATTTGTTTCAGTGAGCTTTGGATTTGGGCCTTAATGAACAGAAATGAAATATTTTAATGAAAAAAGACTGGCACCTTCCGATCCACTTAATTTTAGAATTTACAGCAAACTATTGCAAGTATGTACGCAAAAAATGTTCTCTCTTTTATAAAAGACAAAGACTTTGTATTGTTTTTACCTTGGAATATGTTATTGGTGCAAATGACCCTAAACTGTGCTTGAGCCATTTCAGACATAAACGCAAAAAATGGAGTAAAAAAACCCGTCAACCAAACAAACACCTTTTTTGTTTCTAAATATTTAAAGCCATGTGGGGGAAGGGCTTTCAATTTGGAAAGAACTCAAAGCTGTGGATGTAAAGTGCTTTCCTCCTAACAAAATAGCAGAAGAGAGTCAAGGTTCGCCAGAACTGAATTATTCCACATTCTGAATGACCTTGTCAGTGCCTCTTCGGGTTAACTTTTCAAGAAAAGGTATTTAAATAAAGTTGCTGCTGCTTTTTGCCCCCGTGAACACTTGGGGAATAGTTCTTTTTCCTGACTTCTTTTTTTTTCTTTTTTGTTTCATTTTTCACTTACAACAAAATCTCCCTTTTCTGGCAGCAAGTGGTAGGTGAGCATAAAGATAAGGTCTTTGTTAATTGTGTCGTAATTTCTCCTCCCATAGTAAGAGACAACACTTAGGGAGCAGGAATGAGAGTGTGCAACCTGGAAGACCGGTCGCATAAGATGGGTAATGAATAGTCAGAATAAATCATTTGCCAGTGATCCATAGTCTGAAAGGCATTCACAGAAATGGCCACTGTCTAATCGTGGTAATAGGACATTTGTAATAATCATTCTGCCAGGGGATAATTGCCAGACGATAACAGTGCTAAATTCACTGAATAAATTCTACGCTGCAAACAATTCATCTAACTCCAGTGGTCACTCATTAGTAAACATTTTGAGCAATTATGTCTCAATAACCGTGCTCTTCTCTTCACTCTCTTTAGAGGAACCTTTCTAGTAACCTATTTTTTTTCTGTCTCCTGGGGAACGGAAATGAGAAGTGAAGGAAAGGATGCTTTTGAATGTAATTACAGATTGGCACGCAGCACAAATTCCCCCAAATCTAAACATAGGCAGTAGTAAAGTTAGCAACTAAAAAAGGAAAAAAAGCTAGCTTTGTATGGAAAAACAGTTCACTTACAGTATAATGTAAAAACGGTTCAAAATTAAGCACTGGCGAAGCATAGAAATTTAAAGCAACAGCATCTTTTTACACAGTGAGCATTTTTTAAGGGAAAACTTAAATACTGTGTATTAGGAGAAATTAAGAATAAGTCACATTATAATGCCAGAAAGAATAATCGCTTCCATGATGAAAAAACCCAGCCTTATAATAATTTAATTTGGTTAAAAAAAAATTCAAGTATCTTAGCATTTTACTCCAGAGAAGATCCTTTCAATCGTACAGCTTAGACCCGTATATAACGTATATAACTTAAACTGACAGGGCGCAGTCTTGACTCCTGATGCAAATTGCAAATAAAGGAACTCTGTATGGTTAAAGCCGGCCACAGTGCAGGAAGGATCTTTAGTCTCAGAGGATGAGCTGCAGATTCCTCTTGTGAGCCCAGCATGAGCTCTCCCATGCAGGGCTGCCCCTGCAGCCCCCCCTGCCCGTGCCCGCAAGGGTTCTGTCGGTCTCTCCACGGGCTCCTGTGCTGTGCCCATCACCAAATGCTGCCTGGGAGCAGGTACCGAGTGCAGAGTCCTGTGTGTGAGCCCTTCCAGAGGTGGAGAGGAGGGTACCTGTGCAGGCTCCTCTCTGCTTGCATGTTCAGGTTTCTCTCCTAAAAAGGTGTGTGAGCACTGGTGAAGAGAAAAGCAGATATGAACAAACTCCCATGCGATATATACTGATGCTACACTTTCTTTCCATTCAGTAACTCCTTCCATTAAACCTTTTACCATATATGCACTACTTCTTAGAGCCTGTATTTTTAACCATTTCTCACAGCATTTGCTGGTGTCACTTGTGCTGCTAGACTGCTCCTTTGGCATCACAGCCCTTTTCCTGGGAGGGACTTCGCTCAGCAATAAAGCAGAAAGGTGGCCTCTCCAAAGTTCTGGGAAAGGGAGATGAGGAAAAGCAATCAAAGGGGGCCCAAAGTAATCCCCTGTCTCCTTTTTCAGCTGCTCTCTGCTATGATAACAATCCAGGCTGTTGACATTGCTGTTTATATGAGCATGGAAGTGATGAAGGCATTACCACTGTTGGGCTGTGGGTCTTTCCACAGTAGTCAGGCAGGAGGAGCAGGATGATTAGAAATGGAAAAAGACCCTTGCAGATCAGCTGTGGCAGATATAAAGGCAGGACAAGAGGATAAACAAAATGTAATTATGGAAGTGATACCACCTGCAACTTTCAGGAATCTCCCTTTTGCCTTTAGTTAGATGAACAGTGTATATTTCCAAAGCTTTGATCCTATCCATTAACTGAGATCTAAAAGGAAAGGCTGCTGAATCCCTAAGCAATATCTTGGAGAAAATCAAATACAGCAATGTTTTCATTTATTTATTTTGTTTTTTTGTGTCAGAACACTTGAAGAATTTGTTTTACTGTAGCACTGAACCTTTTGGAAATAAAGATCCTGTTATAAAGTGAATGTGTAACCATAATAAGCCAGATTCAGAGGTCTCAATTCAGTTTTAGCACAGGCCAAACTCTGATTTCAAAACAAACTTGTCTGAGCATAGTGACCTCTTAAAGACTGCAGGATTCATACCATTTGTGCCATGTGATTGTAACAAACTAGTTGTGAATGTGAAGAGAATTCAGAAAACTTTGTTTTTTCCTAATGTGAAAGCATGCTTTTTATCCCCAACTTTGCACCATTCGCAGTGTCCTTCTAAAATGATCTGTGAAAGGGAAAGTGGTTTTAATCACTATAAAACCTTTTATCAGCTATGCAAGTTTGAGGACTCGGGATTTTCTTTCATTCAGAAATTTTAGGCTCAGAGAGGCTCCCTGCATCTTTTTATTTTAGAATCTTAATCCGCCATTTGTTTGGGAAAATGTAGCTAACCACATCCAGGGAGACTGTTATTATAGCTCAGAACATACAGGGAGGCTGTTATCCCTGTGGAAGGACATGCCTTAGGCTACCTTGCTCAAGTTCACTTCCCTCAACTAAAGAAAAAGTACTTTCTGTGAACTGTTCAAATATTTTAGTAATGGAGAAGAATTCCATTTTCACACATTGAAAAACTGATTTAAAGGGTTCTTGAGATCCTGTTTCCTTCATGCAATATTTGTCACAAGGAGTGTTTGCATCACTGCTCCTGGCCATGCGTAAGGTAATACGAATATTTGCTGTTGCAGGTGTGTCAGTTCGTAACTGTTTTCAGTTTCCACTAGCACAGACATAGCTGAATGTGAAATCCTATGCCTTAGCACTTACCAGCATTAGGTTCTGTAACACAGGGCTGCCTGGCTGTTCGGGTTAGATGGGTCATACATCTCCTTACCCTGTTGAGCCAGGTCTGCACACCCCACTTGCTTTCTCCAGAGCGTGTGTTTTTGGTGTCCATGAGCAGCACAGCTGATCTGCTCGTGCATTCACCGCAGCTGATCTGCTGATGCACAGGACCCCTGCTAGTGCCAGAACTGCTGTCTGTGCCCAGCTTGGTTCCTCAGGAATGCCGAATACGTTTTGCAATTCCCAGCAATACATGATTGCTGCACACACTGGTCTGTGAGCTTTGGGCAAAGAGAGCAGCTGTGTCTGTGGCTTGGTCTAAACCACCTTTTTTTCCACCAATGTTTCCTTGGGTAGAGGCAGCAAGCAGAACAGGTTGGATGGAGAGTCTTGGTGGGCAGAAACCACTCCTGACACATCACCTGCCTTCAGATTGCCTTGAAGCCCAGGTTCCACTCAGAAAAGGTTTATCAGGACTGTGCTAAGGAAAGGGATAGGCTAAAGTGAGAAGCTTGCTATAGAAGAGAGAGTTGGGGGGGATGAAGCCACAGGCTGGCTGTCCCTCACCAGCCTTAGGAGTATCCATTCTCATAGAGAACACTCTTTATAACATCCCTGTGTACAAGGCAACCAGCCTTTTGGACCAGAGGAATGTCACTGTACACCTCCTTTTGCTGTGAAACAGTCAGGAGTGAGATTAGTGTCTATCACCTGACCTCTGATCCAACACAGCTGTCAGCTTTGCCATAGTTTGATTTCCAGAATGGAAAAAAAAAATAAAAAATGTTAGCTGGTAAGAACTGATTAGAAAATGTCCAGTCATTATTGAATGAATCTTAACTAGAAAATAATAGAAAAATGACAACTCCATCTTGTCGCAAAGTACCGGTCAGCTTGGTCTGTTGTTTCTAGAGGCCAAGTCCTTTTCGAAGTCCCAGTCCCAGTGGTTCCTGTAGATTCCGGAGAAATTGATGTAACTCACTTTGGAGACTGACATCAGCCGTCTTTGAGAAGCAGTTAACACAAACCATGTGTTTCCCTATCTCAGTGACACTTAAAGTCTACAATTTCACACTCTCACTTAGAGGGAAAACAAAATGCTGTGCCCCTTGGATACTGTAATTCAGAAACGTCTGTCTCTTTGACCTGGGAATGGCACAGGGGAGAGCTGGATGAGTCAGTACCAGTCCTTCACAGAGAAGAAAAGCAACAGGTAGCTCAAAGGTCAGCACAGCCTGCCTACAAGCTTCAGAAAGCAGCAACTCCTGAATTAGCAAGCATACGTGGGATAGATGTCT
This sequence comes from Sclerurus mexicanus, assembly GCA_013396755.1. Classification (NCBI taxonomy): domain Eukaryota; kingdom Metazoa; phylum Chordata; class Aves; order Passeriformes; family Furnariidae; genus Sclerurus; species Sclerurus mexicanus. The sequence continues at coordinate 716,638 of VWZF01001604.1, read as the reverse complement.
CTTGTGATTTTGCTCCACTTCTGCCTCACCTGAGAATGGGTGAACAGGGAGACAGTCAGGAAGCCCCTACTGGTGAAGTTCAGTGGCAGTGGGAAGGAAGGAGAAGAGCCTTGATAACAGTGAGGGCAATTTTTCCTCTGTGTGTGTGTCCAACTACTTCTGTTTTGATCACCACTTGCTGTTTTTAGGGTGCAAAGTTCTGGTTCACTGACAAGCAGAACTACTGCACAGAAAATCAGGTTAACAGCCGTGGGTAGCTCAAGAATAATATCAGTGACAAACTGATAATTATGAATACTGGTTCTGTCTCACTAAGGTCAGATATCTGTGCATTGAAAATCTGTGACCCCAGTCCATCCTGGCCTCCATGCTGAGAAAGAACAAAGGAGTCCATCAGGGCTTTTTTCTTTGTTAAGAAAAGAGAAAAGTACCTCTCTTAAAAAAATAATATCACCACCATCCCCCCAGCTAATTCATTCTCTCTTAACTTTTTCATGCTCTAGTGATCAAATCATTAAACAGCCCTCATTATTCATTCCAACTTCTGCCAGGGATATGAGCTCTGTATCAGAGAAACACCTCCTCACCATCACAATCATCATCATGACATCTCAGCAAGTTGATACAATTATGCCAGAGAACCATCCCCATAATTATACAGTTCTTTAGCTCATTTCTCAATGTATTCACCATTACTATAATCACTGCAAGTACAGTGTGTTAAATTAAGAACAGGATCTACAGCTAACATCTCACAGGATGAAGAGTCTGCCTGCTGCAATTCTGCAGTTCTTTACAATATAACTCTGCAAACCTCTTAAAGCTGAGGCTCATATTTTAGCATGTTTGTTTTTGATGCAATTGACATTTACAACTCATTTTAAGATGCATACAAAGAATGGCTTTTTACAGAGGGAGAAAGGGGAAACCTTTTTCTCACATAATTTCCAAAGGATTGCTAAAGAATTGGCAGGACTGGACCTCATTCCCTAACCAGTTACTAGGTGCAGATTTTTATGTGTATGGTACATATGGACTGCCATCATAAAGCTTTTTTGCCTCTCAGTTAACAGTGATCACAAAGACATCTTAGGCAAATGAAATCTTAACAGCCAATGATGCTTATTTGTCATGAGATGCTTTACATTAATGGCTATATTGCTGCTATAAAAAATGCTCTGGTTAAAATGTTATGCTGGAAAACAGCAGGCAAATAAATAGTTTTCTAAACAGAGAATTTTCACGAGATAGAAACAGAGGAGGGGTGAGGTGAGAAGGCAGGTTAGAACAGAAGAACCATAAAAATTTAAAGAGCCAAATAGAAACCCTAGGGAACTTCATGCCTGTGGCAAAAGTAACAGAATACACGCAGACATACTAACAAGTTCTTCCTGTCTATTTCCATTTACCAAATCAGGCACAGCCAAGAAAATGTTGCACTTTGAGATTTCCAAGGAAGGCAGTGAATTATCAGTGGTGGAACATGCTGAAGTGTGGCTCTTCCTGAAGGTCTCCAAAGCCAACCGGAGCAGGACAAAAGTCACCATTCGCCTGTTCCAACAGCAGCGGCAGCCAAAAGGCAACTCTGAAGGAGCAGAAGACACGGAGGATGGGGGGCTGAAGGGTGAAAGGAGTGAGACTTTGATTTCGGAAAAGGCAGTGGACACCCGTAAGAGCACTTGGCACATCTTTCCTGTCTCCAGCAGTGTCCAGAGACTCCTGGACCAAGGCAAGAGCTCTTTGGATGTGCGGATTGCCTGTGACCTGTGCCAAGAGACTGGGGCCAGCCTGGTGCTACTGGGGAAGAAGAAGAAAAGGGAAGATGATGGGGAAGGGAAAGAAAAGGAACCTGGAGAATTCACAGGAGAAGAGGAGAAGGAGCAATCACACCGTCCCTTCCTGATGATGCTTGCCCGGCACTCAGAGGACCGCCAGCACAGGAGGCGGAGACGAGGCCTGGAGTGTGATGGCAAAGTCAACATCTGCTGCAAGAAGCAGTTCTTTGTCAGCTTCAAGGACATAGGATGGAGTGACTGGATCATTGCTCCTACGGGTTATCATGCCAACTACTGCGAAGGAGAGTGCCCCAGCCATATAGCAGGCACATCTGGGTCATCGTTATCTTTCCATTCCACCGTCATCAACCATTACCGCATGCGGGGCCACAGCCCCTTCGCCAACCTCAAGTCATGTTGTGTGCCCACCAAGCTGCGGCCCATGTCCATGCTCTACTATGACGATGGCCAGAACATCATTAAGAAAGACATACAGAACATGATTGTGGAGGAGTGTGGCTGCTCATAGACGCGCATGTGCGCGAGACCCTTCTTGTTGAAAAGAAAATGTATCAAAAGCCCAAGAAGAGGAAAGACTAGACATGGTATAACCTTTTTTTTTTTTTTTTTGAATGAAACAATCATCAGAAATATAAGCAAAAAGGAAAGAGAGAGAGAAAAGAGAGAGAGAAAAAAAAAGAAAAAAAAAAGACTTATGGAGGATCAGAAAAGACTCCAGGTATAAAAAAGGAAGAAAGCTTCATGAACCCGGGCTTGAATAAGACACGTCTGAATGGCGGTATGGGTTGGGGATTTCCCCTTCCTTTCAGTATGCTCCTTATCTTATTATATAGTATACTAAACATTAGTTATTACTAGGGGAGTTTTGTTCCCTCCCTTAGTCACCCATCAGTTCAAGCCATGGTAGCAGCTCGTCTAACCTGCAGCAATTTGGACAAAGTCCAAAATGTCATTGAAAAGCCATGTGTGTGATCACTACAGTCACTGGCGCTCTCCCCCAACATTTGCAGAGCAACTGAGTAGGTGTGTAGTGTTTGTGTGTATACATATATGGCTATGTATCTATATACATATCTCTATACATCCAGACACTGTACACCTACTTATATTTAGCATTGATCAAGGGACAATAATGTGCAGGTGTATACACCTTCATCTTCTGCACTACACTTACAAAAATAAAAAAAAAAGAAAAAAGGAAAAAAAAGAAAAATGAAGAAAAAACAGAATAAAAAATGAATGAAAGAATAAAAGTTACATTCTGTAAAGGTGCTTACAATGTTAGAACTATGCAACCTAGTTGGTTTGAAACTGTTTACCTGCGAGAAAAAGAAAAAAAAATCAGAGAGACTTTTTTTAAATGGAAGTAACTTGTTTTAAAAAAAATTCTTCAGTGAGAGATACTTGAAAGGAACATGTTTGTCCAGTTACTGGAGTCAAACATTTCTATATTTTGTAAAAAAAATTTTTAATCGTTTACTATTTGCACTACAATGGTGTCTGACCTGTCTAATCCTTATTTAACAAATATTTGCAAGGGAGGGTGGTTGGGTGTGGGAGGGGTTGAGAGCTGCACTTATTGTGAGCTATACAAGAACTGCTACAGCACACAAAATAGCTATTTTTATTATTATAATAATTATTATTATTTTGTACCTTAAAATGAATAGACACATACACCAAAGACACTTGTGCGAGCCTCTAAAAAGTCTGTTTGTGGTTGGTACCATTCACCTGTAATAAGTTAGGGTTTGAATTAAGGGTCAGGGGGTTGATTATATTCAAGCTAGAATATCTGTTAACCAGTTAAATTCAAATAGTGCCCTCAACAGAAAATTGCCATTTGAAGTAAGCCCAGATAATCCCTGGGATTTGGATCTGAGGTACATCTGAGCATAACTGTACTCTTTTGTATGTACAACACTAAACTTGGCCCTGATGCACAGCAACTGTGCATTGTCGGGAAACAACTTTGTCCAAGGGATATACATATATATATATATTTCTGTATGTACATATGTATGTATACACAAGGTATAAGCACTTCTGGCTTCATTTTACTGCTCTTAAAACAATGAATGTTTGTGTGCAAAGCACAGCACGTTAAAAGATTGTTTGTTCCCTACTGCCAAGTGGGAGGCTACTCGTTCAAAATGGCATTTGTGTGAGAGAAACCTAAAGTGCTGGGATACACTTAGGAAGTGTTGATGTAAAACTGCAAGCAGCTTTGGGCCCTGTCCACCACTGCCCCTGCAAATATCGAGGCGGTGGCAGTTGTGGTAGGATTGTTTCTGTTCGCCAAAAGACTGGCTGTCTCAACCACCACCCTCCAGCATGACAACTCTGAATGGGTTTGCGCATCACCTTTAAGACCTAATTTTCAGTGTCAACACCTAACCTGAAGGGTCCAACCCGTAGGGCATAGGTAGATAGTTGTTTTTTCTTTTTTTAAGATTTTTCGCTGTCATATTTAAAAGAATGTTAAAGTTACATTTGTCTTTGGGTAGGGGCAGATGATCAGAGGGAATGGGAGAAACCTTTAGGCCCTGTTTACACTGAGATTGATAACCCTGAGCCTGAAGCTTCAGATTCTCATAAGTTTGCTGAACCAAGCCCCTGTTAGCTGCCTTCTGACGGGACAGGCTTCAAAATACCTCTCACGGAAAGAAGCACTAACGTGGCTCCCCGACTTGTTGAGAGCACAGTCTGTTATAGAAAAAAAAAATAAAAAAGAGAAAAAAAAAAGAAAAAAGAAAAGAAATAAAAAAGAAAAGATAGCACAATATAACCCAGTCACATTGGCTAGGGATAGTGTGTTAGCACCTTCGTGGCAAGAAGCATTTTTAAACAGTGTAATCAGGGCCTTGATTTTTGTCAGCCAAAACTGTGTGTGCACGTGTGTGTGTGTTCTGTGTGCGTGTGCTTCTGGGTGCCTGTGTTTGTGTGCATCAATAGAGACTAAACAACAAAGGAAAAAAGAAAAAAAGAAAGAAAAATTAAAAAAAAAAGCCCTTTCCTCTGTTGAATAGCTATCAACATACATGCTTATAGCTAAGTTTTCTATCTAATTTATTCCACAATATTTAGATTGCATAGTACAGCTAATGGGTTATACATTTATGTACTTTTTATACAATGCATTTTTTTACAGACATGTTTGCGATTTGCAAAAAAAAAAAAGGAAAAAATATAACAATTGGTCAAACTCTAAATTTGTTACTAAAGCATTCTGTAAAATATCAAGGCTTTCTGATTTAAATTATTTGTAGAAATTTGTTGGGGGTTTTTTGTGTTTTCTTCCTGGGGAAAGGGAGGGATACCAAATGCTAGTAGGGAAATTATTTAAGAAAAAAGAAAACAAAGAAGCCAACAACAAAGATGCACAACTAATTTATAACTTAAACCAAGTTCCTGACCCCACTAACTTGAAGGAAGTGACAGAATTTCTGTTGATTTTTCTAAAAGTAGAGCCAGGTTTTGAAACAGCAGGAGCAGGGACGCAGTCTGTGAGAGTTGTTGAGGCGAGTTCCTTTTAGTTCACTGGACTTTGGACTTGGCCTTAAAATGGGATGCCCCAGCACCCTTATTGATATCATTGGGTGTCCCAGCACCATTACTCATGTCAGCAGGCTATTTGAGGTCTGCTGGTCTCCCTGCAAGAGCAGTGAAACTACTTACATGAGTACAGGTAAGGCAGGGTGAGCCACAGGTTCCTTTTGCTGTGGGCGTTGCGAAGGGAGAGAAAGGATATTCTGTGAATGGCACCACAGCCAGCGTTGTCTAATTCAGTGATTTCAACCAGGCTGCTTGCGCCGTGGTTCATCTCTGAACACAGTGACAAGGGGAGCGGCTGAGATGGCTCATGTTGATAGAAATTATTCTCAACAGTGATTAGTTAGACAGTATTGGAGACCTGAAATCCCAGAACCTTCCCCTAGATGACAATGGCAAAACTCCCATTGGCTGCAAGCAGAGTGGGTTTAGGCTCATGGTTTTCCTGGCCAAGGGATAAACAGCCTTTATAAAGATGTCTGATCCTGAGTTTGAGAGCAGCATTTACATGGTGAATGTCGACTGGCCCTGGAAAACCTGACACTAGCCTGGGACAACTTCCAGGTGAGGAAAGAAAATAGGATTTTCGATGTTGTGAGCATGTTTCATGACAGATACACCAAAACCAGAAAAAGGTTTGTAGATGAAGAAGGAACTGTTCCCAAACCCTACTTTTTAGCTTTCGTTGGTGTGTGTGTACCTGTCACAAACGTTAAAGTTTTCTCCCTCCAATCTCTAGGTTCAGTCATGGGGTTTTGATATGTGGTTAGAGTTATGTGAAGTAAGGGGAAATGAAAAACTGTATGATAAAGTGAAAGAAGAAATTGGGATGTTAATCAAGACTGACTGATCCCAGCAAAGCACCCCATCCCTGTTAATTTGATTTAATTAAATCCGCATGTACTTAAAATAGCTTTAGAAATTGTTACCATATTTAAACAGTTGTTCTGGGGCACGCAGCCTCAAAAATTACTTCGCCTTTCAGGTATGACTGTACCAGAAAAAGAGAGAGGCCCTTAACTACTAACACATTCCTTTCCATATAACCTATTTTCTGTTTATATTGAAAATGCAGTTTCAGTATATACCTAATTACAGAAATGTATTTGTTTAGTACATCCACAATCTTCCTGCCTCACTGTTGACCACATTTGGTTGACTTTTCTGATCTCCAAGTCAGATGCTCACTGGATGCAAAGCCTAAGAACCTGGCAGAAGTACATGCTAAGATGTTTCTTTGGGAGGGCTGAATGTATTTGTATTCTTCAGATTTAGGAAAAGAAAATGCTTATAGATGCTTATAATTATTGTGCATTCTTATGTCACAGCAGAATACCGATCTGGGGCCAAAACTGTGGAACTAAGTGAAATGGGAGTTTTGTCATTGACTTCAGTAGAAACAGTCTCTTACCAAATCACTGCCAAGTAGGACTCCATTATATATACCTCCTTTATTTTTTGTATTTAGTTGATATTTAAGCCATCAAATTTATTTAACTGTGACACCACAAGACCATATAGAGGCTAGCAGCAATATCACTTAGGTAGAGAAGTTCAGGCATCTGTAAAGTCTATGTGCAAAATTAAATTTTTTATGGACTATTACTCGTGTGGAATTGTGCCTTACTCTGTAAGCAATGCCGTTGATTTTCAGAGGGTCTCCTTTCCTAGACAGTTACCAGTCAGCATCAATAAACTGAGCAAAACCTATTTCTGAGGCGTAGGTAGAAGTGATGGAAATGGTTAAGTTGTTGAAGTTAAACCTCATGTCCATACTGTGCATCAGTATAAGAATCAGACTCTAATCACCTTCCTTACACTGAAAAAAGCTTTACTCCCCATCTGCTCTCACCACATTACTCGTGGAGTAAAAAAGTTTTCAGTATGAGTAATTAAAGTCATAATTTGACCTTTCGTGAACAACTATAAGCAAAGTTTTCATGGGCAGAAACAAGCAGCACCTCTGGGTTATATAGCTATTTATTTTTTGAGATATAGTGAATCTGTGTTAAGTCTCAATGGGTTTCTTTGTATTTAAATACTTTCAAAAACAATACATTGACAATGGGTTGAAGATATATATATATATATGTATGCATACATATTATATATATATCTACAGTATATATATATACACACACAACTATATATATATGTATATACATATATATAAATTATGAAAGCCAAGATATTATGAAGCCTATTTTGTTTTTATCATTTTGGGTTTTGTTGTTGATATTATTATTATTGTTATTATTATTATTTTGCATACTACATGCAGTGCTTTAACCAATGTCTGTTCGGCTAATGTAATTAAAGTTGTTAATTTATATGAGTACATTTCAACTATGTCAATGGTTTCTTAATATTTATTGTGTAGAAGGACTGGTATTTTTTTTATTTACATTATGTTTAAAGAGGTAACAGTTTGATATGTTCTCATTTGTTTATATTAGAAGTTATTTATTTTCACGGCATTCCGTCTGGTATTTTGATATTTGGAAGGCATGCTACCTATACTTTGTACAGTTAGTGGGCAGTATTCAGCAGCTCCCAGTAGCTTTTTAGGCCCTGTATTAAGTAAAAGACCTATCTGGGCTTTTTGTTTTAGATCTTTCCTCTTGGTTTGCCAGGACCACTCAGTGCACTTATTGCCAGACACTCTGCCTGTGTGACCAATTTATTCCTACTGTATTTACCCAGGACAGAGGACCAAACCCACCTCTGGTGTAAGTCCAGTGACTTCAGTGAAGTTATACCAGAGATGTATTTGGCTCACAGAGAAAACGCTTGTGCAAATCAATGCAAAGAAAAGGCAGAAAGAAAGAGTCTTTGCATTTGGAATGGGATTTCAACGTGTTAAAAATGTTTGGATCAGCTATTATTTTATTTTACTTGGTTCTTTTTGTTATTTTGCTCTTTCTTATACGACAGCAGCAACAACAGAAGTGAAATAAATAAAGGGAGTTTCACCAAGCATTGTGTAATTGTCCCTTAATCTGCATTCCTTGTTGGGAAATTCATGGGGACTTGGGAAATAACAGGAAAAAATTCACCTTAGAGGTGAAACACAGGGGTGTCTCTTTGGAAGGAACAGTGTGATATCTTTCTCTTTGGTGGGACTCTGTTAAATGGACAGTGGAATTCCAGTAATGGAATTTAAGGTTGTTCACTGCTTGTGAAACACATGGAGTACTAAAGCTAAAGCCAGCTGCAACTTTCTTTTGCCTGCAGGCTGCTAGGTCTACCATCACCATAATTCCCTTGAATAATCCAGAATTAGATGCTTACACAGATAAAAGGAGAATTTTCACTACTGAGACAAAATTGAAAGGCTGTCAGCTCACATGCACTAGTTTATAAATTGATTGCTAGTCAGATGAAATGATCAAAGAGGCCTGATCACAAGCAGCTGATCCCTGCTCTGAGTGGGAAATTGTCTGAACACCCTCATATTTGAAAGTTAAGTGAATTTATGAAGGATTTTCACCAGTCATTGCATTCCTACAGTGATAAATGGACTCCTGCTACATTCCCGTGGGGTGAGAAGCGGGGAACAAGAATTCTGAGGTTGATCTTTAAATGGATTATTTGCATGGTGCTCAAGCATAGGCCACCACAACTATAAGCAGAGATTGAAATTAATCAGGCACTGAAAGCCTTTCTACAAAAGCTGCAAACTGAATTAGTTTCCTTTTGCCGAAAATATGTTTTCAACAAATCAATGCAATTAGAGCTAGAGAAAGCCTTTGGTTTGGATAGAACCAATACTTTTTTTTTTTTTTTTTTG